>CAKAOI010051946.1:15276-31522 GCA_916701655.1 Sebastiscus albofasciatus
TTAATTAACTGTCATTAATAAAATGTATAATTTCATTTTTGTATTTGCATCATTATTTGTTAAGTATTGTGCGCAAAATATTACAATTTCAAGGAAAAGTTAGATGTATATATGTTAGCTTAGCCTTGTCATTAACCAGAACCAACACAACCAATTTTCATTTATATAAAGCTTCTTTATTCCTATAATGCCAACATAAAACAATTGATGTTTGTTTAACAATTGTAAAACCAAATATGATTATTGTTAAAAAATTGTTAAAAATATATATATATTGTGATTATGGATAACCTGTTTGCTGCTTTAAAAAGGTGTAACATTATAAAACAAACCTGAAAATTTTGTGACAAGGGTGCTTATTCATAGCAATATTAGGCTGCCATTTTTATAAAGCTTTTTTATTCTTATAATGCCCACATAAAACAATTGCTGTTTGTTTAACAATTGTTAAAAAGTACAAATTTGAATAACCTGTTTTCTGCTTTATTGAAAAGACATAAGATAAAAAAACATCTTTATCTTTATTCGTACAATTCCCACATAAAACAATTGCTGTTTGTTTAACAATTGTTAAAAAAGTACAAATATGAATAACCTGTTTGCTGCTTTATTAAAAAGATGTAACATAAAAACACAACCTGAACATTTTTAATTAACTGTCATTAATAAAATGTATAATTTCATTTTTGTATTTGCATCATTATTTGTTAATTATTGTGCGCAAAATATTACAATTTCAAGGAAAAGTTAGATGTATATATGTTAGCTTAGCCTTGTCATTAACCAGAACCAACACAACCAATCTTCATTTATATAAAGCTTCTTTATTACTATAATGCCAACATAAAACAATTTCTGTTTGTTTAACAATTGTAAAAAAAATATGATTATTGTTAAAAATTGTTTAAAAAATATATATGATTATGAATAATCTGTTTGCTGCTTTAAAAAGGTGTAACATAATAAAACAAACCTGATAATTTAGTGACCAGGGTGCTAATTCATGGATATGTTAAGCTGCCGTCACATTAAAGTAAAGGGATGCATGTTGTTATGGTGTTTTCAGGTGTATCAGTACTGTTGTGTCCGTGCTGATGTGGTTCTGATGGAGGAAGTGGTTGTTTGTCTTTCCTCTGATCCTTGGAAGTGCCTTTGTTGTGTTTGCCTGAGAAAACATCAGAATAAATATGTTGCGTGTTGTCTAAAAAAATCCACAATAATTTATGACTTCTTTACCTGAAACATATTTTTCTTATGTTGCAGCTAATAACATTATGTCATGTATTGGATAAGAACCACTGGAAGAAAAATAGATAGTTGATAGTACTTTTAATACTACCACTGTATATTAATATTATATACTAATATTACCACTGATGTTTTGGCATTTTTAAACCCAGAGAGTGTGGGTACAGTAATAAAATTAACATAAGGGGACTGGCTTTTGGTTGGCCCAGACAGAGTTCAGAGACAGAAGTTCAAAAAGTGGACGGTCACTGTTGACGTGTGTTTACGTACCTTCTCTTCCTCTGAGCTCTGGCAGCGCTGAGCTTCTCAGATCTGGGAAATGGATGTCTGACTTCTTTTTGGTCGCTGTAACGCCTCCGCCGTTACCTAGGTTACAGCGATCGGACAGGAAGGGACGCTCGCAGATCAGATTCTTCTCAGACACCTGAAAAGGAGAGACGACGGTAACTTTGGGAAGAGCGCGTTCACATTTGTTGTGTAAAACAAGTGAAACACTGTGTTACCTGTGCAGTGTGTGATCCTGTAATGTGGCTGGACAGTCGACTATAAACGCCGGCGTGGTGCCTCGGCTTGTCTACACACCTGTGAAGAACACAAAGAAACGGCATATGTTAAATTACAAAACATTTGATTAACAACGAAGAGTCTTAAAATATCGAAACTGATCAAATAATTCATGTTTTACTGGCGATGTTAATTTTACTTCGTAGAACACAGGGGTTGCTGGTATACCGCTGCCTATATCGGTTAATCTGTTTGTGTTCTTGTGTGACTTTGGTTAGTTCGGATTCACCAAAGTCACACTAACGAACACAAACAAACTAACCGATCGAGGCAGCGGTAGACCGGCAACTCCCGTCTTCTGTGAAGTAAAATTACAGGTTTTTTCAATGGAGTCTGGTGGGGTTTCAGTTCCCCGTTGGAAAGACCTGTCTCACGGCAAGTTAAACCGGTGAAAATATTCTAAATATAGCGTACACGTAAACTGATATGGATTTTTTTGAGTGTCTAAAATCTGCCCCCGTCCACAGCAGTACATTGCTTTGCTCCAGCGCTGGTACTCTCCAAACTCCATCTACTGTAGGTAATACACCGACTATGGAGAAGTACCTCATACAACCCCACTTTAAAACACTAGAACTATCCCTTTAAGCCTAAATTACTCTGAGGTGTGCTCACAATTGTTATTCAGTAACTTATTGTACTCATGTGTGAGAACTTAAGTACCTAAGGCCGTGTGTCCCGGGATGGAAACCTGCCCCCAGGGAAAGGTGATCGCTGGTGGCTGGGCTGATGACGGAGAAGGAGGGGATGAGGGGTGTGGAGGATGGAGTGAGGAGGAGAGGAGTGGAGGAGGGAGGAGGTGGAGGAGGAGGCGGTGAGGAGGAATGGGTTACACTGAAATCAACGTCTGCGGTGTCCATGTTGTAGAAGACTGAGCTTCTTGTCGAAGCTTTGCGGTCTGGAGTCGCTGTAGAGGTGAACGAAGTCGAATCTGCGATTGTTGTGTCGTCTTTTTCTGGGTTGTCTCTTTTTTTTCTTGCCTCTGAAGGAAATGCAGTTCTCTTTAGGGTCATTGTTGCGGCGTGGTTGCTAAAAGACCCAAACTTTGTTTTAGGTTCTCCGATCAAAGGTTTGAAGTGAGGGGGTTTCAAAGATTTCGTGTTTGGTTCAGCTTCATTGCTGTTGCTCTTTTGCTCATTGTAAGAGTTGCCAGAAACCTTTAAGGTCTGATTAACTAAAGATCTGTGTGTTGCATTGATGGACAAAGACAGTGCTAAATCCTCCCTGTTCTCTTTATCTGAGACTTTCAATGTTTTCAGGATAGCAGTCCCTACTGACGTGCTGGTTTTAGATATCTCATTCGGCATGGAGGTGGCGGTCTTGGACTTGGAAGTGCTCTGCCGATGGACAATGCAGGGATCAGAGGATTCAGCACTCTCCTTGTAATCTCCACCTGAAGCATCAGATATCTCAACGTGGTTTGCAGCTGTTTTGGTCACCGGGCTCATCGTCAAGCATCCGTGATCCTCCTTGAAGTCCTTGTTTGAACGACTATCCTGCTGAGTTCTGGTTGCGTTCGATACTTCTGTAAGTTCTCCGTTTGTTGGAAGGCCTCTCGAAGGTTGGTCGGGTACACGTGTGGATTCATTTGTGGCTTTAGCATCTGAAGACAAATTTGAGGTTTCTTTAGGTAGTGTTGTAGTGCTGTGGGCAGAGGACTGCCTTGAAAGATCTGAGGTAAGAGTCTTGGAAGGGCTGGTGGACAAAGATGTGTTTTTGGTCATCTTGGGGACAAAGTTTGAGGTAGTCTTGGAGGGTTTGGGGTTTGAGGGTAGGACTTTTGGACATTCAAATGTCCATCTTTGCTCTGTGTCCATGTTTGACCAATACTCTGAGGTCTTAGTTGTCTTGCATGGCTTGGTGACAGAAGGGTTAGTCAGGGTAGCGACCTCAATGTGGTCATCACTTGATGGTTGAGATGCTTGAAGTGTCAACACTTGATCGCTATTTGATATCTTAGAAGTTGTTGAAGCACCATCAAGGTATTCTGTAGTGGACATTTTCCCAGTTTTCTGTGTTAAGTGGATGTCAGATTCCTTTCTCAGATCGACACCAGTGGCTTTTCCTGGTTTACCTTTCATGCCCACAGTCGTTTTTGCCGCATTATCGATAATCTTGGCGCCTAATGTTTTGGATTGTTTGGTGGAGGTGGAGGTGGAGGTGGACATCGAGGGTTCTGAGGTGTTACGAATAGTTTTAGAAAGCTTCGACGGTTGCTTTCCTTTTGTCTCCTTGTTGACTTTCTCATCCACATCTTCAGGTTGTTTCTTGTCTTTGCTTCTCCGGTTCTTGTCATCACCGTCGTTCCTTTCTCGTCTCGGAGTTTTGGTTATTTTGGGAAAGGTGGAGTTTTCTCTGTGGTCTTTTTGGATCTTAGCGTTCAGCTCGTCCAAAAATCTGTACAGATGCAGAGAAAGAAGACTCAAAATCTTGGTGGTCTTTCTGCTGGTATAGCTAGTGCCCTGGCTAACACACATTTTCAAGGTGGACCAGCCGACTTCAGAGGCCCAACTGGGAGACAAATTCAACGAGTTCTTAGACACAATAAGCTCTGGGGAATGCATCTGTAGTAACTCTATAAAAAATAAACCACACTTGTTAAACTACAAGCACATAGAGGTACCTGATGTGGAAAGAGTCTTGTGTGAACAGAGGATGTTCTTGCAAATCTGAACACTGAGATCGTCTTTCTGGATCCATCTGGAGACAACTCTGAAGGAGAAGAACTCAACTATGTGAAGACATGTTCTGGTCTGATTGTGTATTTGTATTGTGACATCTAAGTCAATAAACCAAAGCGAGTACCTGAGCCAAGTCGAGGGCGGCGGGTGTGATTGCCGGGAAGCGCTGCTCCAGTCGGACTCTGCCAGAATAGTCAGGCAGTCTGACTCCGGAGAAGACGGGATTCCTGTAGAACAACTCCTGGTGATGAGCTGTCAGGTTACCTAGGAGAACCCAGAAGAGTTCAACTGTGTTGAGAGAGATAAAAGAGAAGATTTTGCATATTTTGATGTAGTATATGTGCTTACCGAAGCACCTGACGATGTGGTAAATCTGGTCGAGGTCGGAGTCTCCAGGAAACAGAGGCTGACCTGTTAACATCTCTAATAACAGACAACCAACAGCCCACACGTCTACCGGTCTACACACACACAGAAACACACACCTGTTAACATCTGTATCAACAGTCACCATACTAACACATCCTCAGGTGCACACACTAACACCTACTTTCCATACTTGGTGTCTCCCACCAGCAGTTCAGGTGCTCTGTACCAGCGAGTGGCCACATAGTCGGTATAGATGCCCGCCTCAGCAGGCGACGTCATGGTCCGGGCAAAGCCAAAGTCGCACATCTTAACCACGCCGCCCTGAGAGATGAGTATGTTCTCCGGTTTGATGTCACGGTGGATGATCTAGGAAGGAAAGAGATGATAAAAAAATACAGGAAAATGGCAGCCATATTGTAGAAGACATGGTTCATTTCTCTCACATTTTGCTGGTGGCAGAAGGCTGCGGCCCTCAGGATCTGGTACAGGTACTGCCGGCCGGTGTCCAGGTCCAGTCCGCTCGGGTTTTGCTCCAAGTCGTCCAGAAGGGTTCGCTCCACGAACTCGAACACCAGATACCAGCGGCGGCGGCGCTTCCACACTTCTAGAAGGTTCACCAGGTTGTCGTGACGCAGTTGCTTTTTGATTAGAAAGATGAGAGCGGAGAAATAGGGAGTTGTGAATTTGAAGCTGGACGTGGTGGATTAAAACAGGAAAAACACGCGAGCAACATTGTATTAAATCATTTTTTACATGGTGCCAATTGCCTTCGCCTTGAGTGGAGTAAGTAATTTATACAGATTTAGTAGCCCAATGTGGCATTTTACTTGCCCCGGGCAAGCAGTCAATCCTCATTGTTGGGCCCTGTACTCACTCTCATGTTAAAGACTGAGACTGATAATAGTAATAATCCAGACGGCGTCTCGTCTTCCAGTGTTTCCTCTCATGTCAAGAATATGACTCTGAGTTGTTTTGTCTTGTGATTGACAGGCTGCTCTCCGGTTTCAGTCTCATACAGACTCATTGATTGATTGATTGGCTGATGGATTGATTGACAGGTACCCTCAGCAGCTTGATCTCTCTCAGGGCGATCTTCTTCACCGTCTTGTCGTCGTCCGAGTCTACGAACTTCTTGATGGCGACGAGGCGGCCGGAGTCTCGGTGACGGCACTTCAGCACGGTGCCGTAACTGCCCTCCCCGACCAGACCCAGAGACTCGTAACGCTCCATTCAACACTGGAGGGACGACAACACTAATATCACACAAAAAATACATTTTAATAATCTATTACTGCTCTTAATAGTTTATGTTTATATTTGTTAATGTATTAGTAATAATGTTAATGCATTAGTAATAATGTTAACATTGTTAATGTATTAGTAATAATGTTAACATTGTTAATGTATTAGTATTAATGTTAACATTGTTAATGTATTAGTAATAATGTTAACATTGTTAATGTATTAGTAACAATGTTAATGTTTCGGTCATAATGTTAACAATGTTAATGTATTAGTAACAATGTTAATGTTTTGGTCATAATGTTAACAATGTTAATGTATTAGTATTAATGTTAACAATGTTAATGTATTAGTATTAATGTTAACAATGTTAAAGAATTAGTATTAATGTTAACAATGTTAATGTATTAGTATTAATGTTAACAATGTTAATGTATTAGTATTAATGTTAACAATGTTAAAGAATTAGTATTAATGTTAACAATGTTAATGTATTAGTAATAATGTTAACATTGTTAATGTATTTATAATATTGTTAACAATGTTAATGTATTAGTATTAATGTTAACAATGTTAAAGAATTAGTAATAATGTTAACAATGTTAATGTATTAGTAATAATGTTAACAATGTTAATGTATTAGTAATAATGTTAACATTGTTAATGTATTTATAATATTGTTAACAATGTTAATGTATTAGTAGTAATATCAATAATTTACATTTTTTAGTAATAATGTTAATGTATTAGTAATATTATTAATAATGTTAATGTTTTAGAATATTTTAACATTGTTAATGTTTTAGTAATAATGCTAACATTGTTAATGTATCAGTAATAATGTTAATAATGTTAATGTTTTAGTAATAATGTTAACATTGTTAATGTATCATTAGTCATAATGTTAACAGTGTTAATGTATCAGTAATAATGTTAATGTATTAGTTAATAATGTTAACAATATTAATGTTTTAGTAATAATGTATTCCTCACTATTTTTACAAACCAAACAATCAATCGATTAATGGAGAAAATAACCATCAGATTAATCCATAATGAAAATAATCATAAGTTAATAGTTCAAAAGTAGCTCCAGCTCAACAGACTACAACAGTAAAATCCTGCTTTTACATGAATGCATCAGTAATACTTATCTTATGATAAGATGTATAATAGTACAAGTCACAGTTTAATACTTTAACTACATTTAACTGACTATACTGACGTACTTTTACTGAAGGAGCATTTTCAGTGACTATTTTATAGCGTGGTATTAAAGGATACTGAACTTAATATAACAAAGTCATAATAAAGGTTACACACTAACCTTGCAGGTGGATTCCTTTATCGGTTAAATCGCTGCAGTGAACTTCAACGTAAACACTGGAGTAACGTTTTGTTTGTGTACGTGTGTGTGTGTGTGTGTGTGCGGTAACTTGACCCTGTGTGTGTGTCACCCAACACGTTGCCATGGTAACACCTCCCACCATGCTCCATGCAGAGACGTGTTGATTTAACCTTCTGGTCGTGCTGTAGGCTGAATAAAGTTTGTTTTCAATATTAATTATGACTTATTATCTCATGAGAAATGCACAAATTCAACCATTATATTAGATGGTGTTTTTTTCTCAATGGGCTTACACAATAAAAGTATTCACCCTTTACTAAAAAAAAGAAGGTATCAGAGCTATAACTAGCAGTATAATGGGCTACCTATAACAAACAGCCTATTATTGTGTTCGAATGAGAGAAATGGAAAGTAGAAATATAAAAAAAGAGTAAATAAAAGAAGAAATAATTAAATAGAAATTGTGGAAATATAAAGAGGAGTACATAAAAGAGGAAATAATGAAATTTTAAAATTGTGGAAATATAGAGAGGAATAAATAAAAGAGGAAATAATTAAATAAAAAAGAGTAAATTAAAGAAGAAATAATTAAATAAAATTGTGGAAATATAAAGAGGAGTACATAAAAGAGGAAATAATGAAATTTTAAAATTGTGGAAATATAGAGAGGAATAAATAAAAGAGGAAATAATTAAATAAAAAAGAGTAAATTAAAGAAGAAATAATTAAATAAAATTGTGGAAATATAAAGAGGAGTACATAAAAGAGGAAATAATGAAATTTTAAAATTGTGGAAATATAGAGAGGAATAAATAAAAGAGGAAATAATTAAATAAAAAAGAGTAAATTAAAGAAGAAATAATTAAATAAAATTGTGGAAATATAAAGAGGAGTACATAAAAGAGGAAATAATGAAATTTTAAAATTGTGGAAATATAGAGAGGAATAAATAAAAGAGGAAATAATTAAATAAAAAAGAGTAAATTAAAGAAGAAATAATTAAATAAAATTGTGGAAATATAAAGAGGAGTACATAAAAGAGGAAATAATGAAATTTTAAAATTGTGGAAATATAGAGAGGAATAAATAAAAGAGGAAATAATTAAATAAAAAAGAGTAAATTAAAGAAGAAATAATTAAATAAAATTGTGGAAATATAAAGAGGAGTACATAAAAGAGGAAATAATGAAATTTTAAAATTGTGGAAATATAGAGAGGAATAAATAAAAGAGGAAATAATTAAATAAAAAAGAGTAAATTAAAGAAGAAATAATTAAATAAAATTGTGGAAATATAAAGAGGAGTACATAAAAGAGGAAATAATGAAATTTTAAAATTGTGGAAATATAGAGAGGAATAAATAAAAGAGGAAATAATTAAATAAAAAAGAGTAAATTAAAGAAGAAATAATTAAATAAAATTGTGGAAATATAAAGAGGAATAAATAAAAGAGGACATAAGTTAATTAAAAACATTTTTTTAAAAGAAATAAGGAAGGAAAAATAAAGGGATACAAATAAATAAATGACATTACCTGAAAATAAATACTCTCTCTCATCTGCAACCGCTTATCCCGTTAGGGGTAAATAAATACATAAAATTAAAATATATTATTTTTAGATTTAGTCATTTATATTCCAAAAAATAAATACATATTTTCTTGTATATAAATATACACAGAAATAAATGAAAAAAATAAATGAAAATGCTCATTATTATTCTTATATATTTTTGTTATTTGTCTTTATATTTTCACATTTTGTATTTACTTATTTATTCTGAGAGCTTAAAAAATGTGTAATATCAATTTCACAGTTACAACTGAATGTTATTTGAGAAGCAAAAGTTGAACGCAAATGCCCATAAATAAAAAAACTGGAAGTTTGTATGTATTTTCTGGTTATAATGTGTTTGTATGAAGATAAAAAAAATAATCTGTGAAACGGTTTTAATGAAAAAATAGTTATTTACAATAACAAAATACAGTCTGTGTACATTCATGATAAAAAACAGTTTGATAATCAGCGATATAATGTGTGTGCGTGAGTTAATCCGGATTTTCTGCCAGTTTTCTGATTTCCTCCAGAAGCTCTGTGAAAGATGGCCGACCCTGAGGCTTCTACACCGCCATCACCACCACCACCGAAGAAGAAGACGGGTTTGAGGTGAAGAGGAGGAAGAAGAAGAAGTGATTCGGTGGTTAACAACAGGTGTCATCATCAAAACTACAACAAATGTCTTTAGATGTGGCTGAAAGTGATGAGTAAGTATCGTCAGAGTGGTAAAACGTACCTCGTGCCAGCAGCGGTACATGATGGCGTAGAGCGGCTGCGACACTCGGTGAGGTCGGTACAGCCGGATTCCTCCGGTGATGTCATTAACCACCTCCAAGTTGGAGCTGTTTTCAAACGGAGTCCGACCCTCCGAGTAGATCTCCCACATCACCACACCTGCACACACACACACAGATACATTAACCTAATACTGTAATACCGCCACTATGGTAAGTCTATTAAAAAACATTATAAGGAAAAATAAAGGGATGAAAATAAAAAAATTAAATTTAAAAAAGATATACAGGAAAAAATAGAGCAATTTATATGCAAAAAAATAATTGATATTTCTAATATATAAACATATGCATAAATAATTGAACAAATAAACATGAAAATAAATAAAATAATAATGAAAATTATTAAATAATTATTTTTTAGATTTTGTTATTTGTCTTTAAATTTCCACATTTCTTTCTTTCTTTTATTTATTTATTTTTTATTTCCACATTTATTTATTTTTATATTTTCATGTTTTATTAACTTATTTATTAATTTCTTCTCTTTTATAATAATTCCACATGTTTTATTTACTTATTTATTATTTTCTTTCTTTCTTTTTATACTTCCCCATTTTTTATTTACTTATTTATTCTTTTAATTTATTTTTATATTTCCACATTTTTTATTAACTAGTATATTCTTTTATTTATTTCTCTTTATATTTCCACATTTTTATTTACTTTTCTTTATTTATTTATTTTCATATTTCCACATTTTAATTTACTTATTTATTCTTTTATTTATTATCAATTATATTTCCACACTTATTTTCTCATTCTTTTACAGATTTATTTTTTTAATGGCACTCCTATGACTCCATGCATTACTATTGTTAGTACTACTGCTTCTGGATTATATAAATATATATATATATTTTTATTTTAACTGGAAAAATAAAATATCTGCCTTTGTTTGGAACAAAAGTACCAGATGTTTTCTCACCAATATGAAAATTGTTATTCTTAATTTCTTGTACAAAACAGGTGACTGACTCTCCTCTATAAGGTTTTGTACTTCTAATTAGTACTGATAAGAGCGAGTGGGTCTGTGGTTCCTCACCGAAGGACCAGACGTCAGACTTGCTGCTGTATTTACTGAAGTGGAGAACTTCTGGAGGAGACCACTTCACTGGGAACTTGGCACCACTAGAACTGGTGTACTGGTTGTCCAGAACGTACCTGCAAACATGAACACAGAGTCAAAACAGCCACAGCGCACCGAAACACAACACACTGGTAAACAGCACAACATTTCTGCTAATAGATCCCCCCCACATGTTACACACTGTTCCTTTAAAACGTGAAAATTAAATGTCAGCCGTACCTGGTCATCCCAAAGTCGCAGACCTTCACCACGTTGTGCTCGTTGACCAGACAGTTCCTGGCTGCCTGGACGAGAGAAAAATAACCAGAAACCTCAAATACCACAAATAAATTCATCTTTCAATATTCACTTTTTTTATTGGTATATATTGTATTTTTTACTCCACTATGTTTGTCTGACTTTTACTTGTAGTGGCGTATTTTCACCGTGTGGCTTTAAGTACTTTTACTGCAGTAAAGTCGCCCATTTGTGACTCGTTTCATAATTAAATTGTGAAATAAACCCACCAGGTCTCTGGGTGTAATTTTTTTTTTTCTCGTAAATTTGTGACTATAATCCCAGAGAATATTAAATTTTTTCCTCGTAAATTAGTGAGTTTTTTTCTTGTAATTGTTTTATTTTTTCCTTGTAAATTAGTGATTTTATTCCTTGTAAATTAGTGATTTTATTCCTTGTAAATTAGTGAGTTTTTTCCTCATAAATTAGTGACTTTTTTTCGTGTAATTGTTTTATTTTTTTCTTGTAAATTTGTTAGTTTTTTTCTCATAGATTTTTAAGAAGTATTTTCTCATAAATTTGTGACTATAATCCCAGAGAATATTTAAGTTTTTCCTCGTAATTTTTTTTCTTGTAATTGTTTTCTTTTTTCTTGTAAATTTGTCTGTTTTTTCTTGTATTTTTTTCCCCTTAAATTGTGATTATAATCTCAGAGAATGTTCACCTTTTTTTCTTGTAAATTAGTGATATTATACCTTGTAAATTAGTGAGTTCTTTCCTTGTAAATTAGTGATTTTTTTTCTTTGTAAATTAGTGAGTTCTATTTCTCCTAAATTTGTCAGTCTTTTTCTTGTAATTAATTTTTTTCTCATTAATCTGTGACCATAGACCCACCAGGTCTCTGTGGAGGAAACTCTGAGCCTCCAGGTACTCCATCCCCTCGCAGACGTCCTGGCACATGGACAGAAGCCAGGCGTCCGTCAGAGCGCGGGCCCTCTGCCGCAGGAAGTTCAGCAGGCAGCCGTTCTCCATGAACTCGGCCACGATCAGCAGGGGGCGCTGCTGCAGGCAGACGCCGTACAGCTGCACCAGTTTAGGGTGGCAAAGCCTCCTGGGAGAGACAACAGAAACACACACAGTTTCAGTTCCTCTCTGCTCCGTCAGTCCTGATCCTCCACCCTCCTCCTCCATCCTCCCTCCTTACATCATGACTTTAGCCTCCTCGATGAAGTCCTCCTCGTACATGGCTCCCTCTCTGATGGCCTTGATGGCGACTCGGTGCTGAGACCTCCACTTGCCGAGCCTCACCAGACCGAACTGACCGCTGCCCAGCTCCTTCATGAAGGTCAGCTCGCTGGGGTTGATCTCCCACTTCTCTGGAGGGAGGGAGAAGAGGAAGAAGAGGAAGAAAATACAGAAAAGAGGAAGAGATGTGGTAGAAACAGAAGAATGAGAAAGTTAGATCTTCAATCAATCCCATACTTTTAGTTTCTAAGTGTGGGACACCTCCTGACAGCATTATGTACAGACTCAAAATGTACTTACCCAAAACGACTACACTATTTTCCAGAGTTTTTTTCTCATAAATGTGTGAGTTTCCCCTCGTGAATTAGTGAGTTTTTTTCTTGTAATTTTATTATTTGTTTTTCGTAAAATTGTTAGGTTTTTTTCCTATAAATCTGTGAGTTTTTTCATCGTAATTTTTTTTGTTTTTTCTCATAAATTTGTGATTATAATCCCAGATAATATTCAAGTTTTTTTTCTCGTAAATTAGTGAGGTTTTTTTTTCTTGTAATATTTTTTACTTTTTTTCTCGTAAATTTGTGAATTTTTTTCTCGTTATTTAAAAAACAAAAAAATATGAATATCATTCAGAGAATATTTAAGTTTTTTCCTATAAATTAGTGAGTTTTTTTTGGTAATTCTTTTCGTGTTTTTTTCTCGTAAATGTGTTAGTTTTTTTCTCATTACTTTATTAGTTTTTTCTTTGTAAATTAGTGCGTTTCTTTCTTGTAATTTATTTTTTTTTCTTGTAAATTTTATTTTTTTCTTTTTCTTTTTTAATTTTTTTTCTTGTAAATTTGTGACAATAATCTCAGAGAATATTCAAGTTTTTCCCTTGTAAATTAGAGTTTTTTTTCTTGTAATTTTTTTTACGTTTTTTCTTGTAAATTTGTGAGTTTTTTTCTCGTTATTTAAAAAAAAAATGAGTAAATTTGTGACTATAATCTCAGAGAATATTTAAGTTTTTTCCTATAAATTTGTGAGTTTTCTTCTTGTAAATTAGTGAGTTTTTTCCTCAGTGTTCATCGTTCAAGAGGTTTTTATGAAATACATACATATGCATGCATATGAATGCTAAATGGGGTAACTTAATGTAAATGTGTGTTTTTGTGTATTTATGTATTTATGTACCTGAGCTGAATCCTGACGTGGCGGGCACACACCTTCCCATCGGACCCACTGCATACCGCAGCCTGGTCACCAGACCTACACATACGAACCAAACCATGTCAACTGAAGCATTATACTGTATGTAGTACTGTTGTCTTAAAGAGAGTGAGTGTGTGAACCTGCTGCGTTGTGTTCGTGGTAGTGTATGACATCCGGTATGGAGTTAAAGGTGTATTTTTCAGCCAGGTAGTACTGTCCGCTGTCACTTATTTTGATCTGGTAATGCCGAATGATCCCGTTAACACTGCACACAAAAACAAACAGAGACGTTTACAGGCAAAGATTTACTGTTTATGTGAATTTATATAGAGTCACAGGAGTGCCATAAAAAAAGAATACATCTGTAAAAGAATAAGAAAATACATGTGGAAATATAAAGATAAATAAATAAAAGAAGAAATATGTAATTAAAAAACAAGTAATTTAATACCTATTTCTTTTGGCAAAAGAAAAAGGAAAAATAAAAGGATATAAATAAATAAATGTTATTATATGGAAATAAATAAATAAAATTAAAAACAAGATATGCAGAAAAACATAAATGCATATTTTAATATCTAAATATACAGAGAAATAAATTAACAAATAAATGTGAAAATAAAAGAAAATGCTTTTTATTTACTCATTTATTCTTTTATTTATTCCTCTTTATATTTCCACATTTATTTATTTGCTCATTTATGATTTTATTTATTCCTCTTTATATTTCCACATTTATTATATACTTATTTATTATTTTATGTATTTCTCTTTATATTTATACATTTATTATATACTTATTTATTTCTCTTTATATTTCCACATTTATTTTCTTTTTTTTTTTACAGATTTATTGTTTTTTATGGCACTCCTATGACTCCATAAATGTCTGCTGTGTCTTCTCAGCTTAATTAATAAATGATTTTAGTTGATATGCTGTGAATCACCTTAATGTTTTGGTATAGACAGAGACGGTGTAGACTCCCATGTGACTGGACTCCCGCACCACGAAACCGCCCTCTTTGTCCTGGAAAACAACCAGACGTACTTCCACTTTAACACTTTAACACCGTACATGTACAGATAAACAGACGGATGTTAAACCAGGTACGTCGACAGGTTTAGTTACCTCTTGTCTCAGCAGCTGCTCGGCTTCTGTCCTGGTGATGTTCTTGCAGTACCACCTGCAGGAAGGAGAAGAAAACACAATTCATAGTTTAATTGTTTCCTTTTAATAATAGTTTTTATGATGTCACTGTTGCTGTTGTTTGATAAAAAAAAAAAAAAATCTAATTTATGGTTAAAAAGAACAAATAATTTGACGTTCCAGTTTTTCACATAAAAAACAAATTTAAAAATATGAATTAATTATATTATAAAACTCACGAGTTCGCCTCGATTCTATCTTTCTCTGTGACGTAGTTGCTGGGGATGAAGCCTTTATTCCTGATAGAAACAAGTAGAAACAAGTAGAAACATGAACAGTCTGCAGAAGACTCAACTTCTCTCTCTCTCATCTGCAACCGCTTATCCCGTTAGGGGTCACGGGGGGGGGCTGGAGCCGATCCCAGCCGGGGTACACCCTGGACAGGTCGCCAGTCCATCGCAGGGCTGACACATAGAGACAGACAACCATTCACGCTCACATTCACACCTACGGGCAATTTAGAGTCAACAATTAACCTAACATGCATGTCTTTGGACTGTGGGAGGAAACCGGAGTACCCGGAGAAAACCCACGCTAACACAGGGAGAACATGCAAACTCCACACAGAAGGGCCACAAGCCGGATTCGAACCTGCAACCCTCTAGCTGTGAGGCGCCAGTGCTAACCACTGCACCACCAAGACTCAACTTATGCTACATAAACATTGTCACCCTCTGCTATACGGGGCTGCACGGTGGTGCAGTGGTTAGCACTGGCGCCTCACAGCTAGAGGGTTGCAGGTTCGAATCCGGCTTGGGGCCCTTCTGTGTGGAGTTTGCATGTTCTCCCCGTGTTAGCGTGGGTTTTCTCCGGGTACTCCGGTTTCCTCCCACAGTCCAAAGACATGCAGGTTAGGTTAATTGTTGACTCTAAATTGCCCGTAGGTGTGAATGTGAGCGTGAATGGTTGTCTGTCTCTATGTGTCAGCCCTGCGATGGACTGGCGACCTGTCCAGGGTGTACCCCGCCTTCGCCCAATGTCGGCTGGGATCGGCTCCAGCCCCCCCGCGACCCCTAACGGGATAAGCGGTTGCAGATGAGAGACCCTCTGCTATACATGTTGATGTTACCATGCTAACAACATGTTAACAAGACAAACGAAGCTGTCAGCTTCATCAGAACGGCTGGTTTCTGACAATCCAACGGTTGATTGTCAGAAACCACCTCAAGCGTTAAAACTTTTATTGAAAAGGAAGTTTATCGAATTTTGCCGTTTCCATGTGGCTTTTATAAACACGGCTTATGATTCAATCATAGTATTAACTAGGGATGCACCGATACCGATACCAGTATCGGGTCCGATACTGTGCTCACATACTCGTACTCGCAAAGCGGCACCGATACAACGGCTCCGATACCACTTAACGGTGGTGCGCTCGACCCCGCTGGGCCGGGAAACCACCTCAGCCGGGGTTTTTGCTTGCACCCTCTGACTCGTGCGTACGTTAGACTCCTGGGTCCGTGTTTCAAGACGGGTCGGGTGGGTTGCAGACATCGCC
>CAKAOI010051948.1:0-38989 GCA_916701655.1 Sebastiscus albofasciatus
AACAGCGACCCCTGTGGCCGTTAAGTCAACGAAAGTCAGCGTCCTGTTGCTCGCGCTTGTGCTCGCTCTACATAGACATGAAGGAGCATCGCTCAAAACAGTGAGGAGACACACGTCAGCTAAAAGCACAATATCACTCTATATTTCAGCTGCTTGGCAGTAATGTTGGCTGACCAGACCAAGGTCTCTCCATGAATCAATGCTGATCCTAGTGTTGGCTTTTCCTGCCTCAGCCTCCCGACCGCGGCCGGAGGGAACAGGGGAGACGCCGGAGTTTTGATCGGAGACGATAACGTTTCTCTCTGCGGAGCCCCGTCACTTCACAAGACACGGGAAACCTCTGTTGGTCTGGAGGAGCTGCAGCAGTTATTTCTGCACAAACATCCACTGCACATTCACTAGATATTTTCAGAGCTACTAACTCTTCTGCAGTGTGGAGTGTGCGCGCATGCACGTGAGGTGGAGTGAAAGAGCAAGAGAGAACGAGCCCTGGAGACCAAAGCTACGGTCTCCCCCGCGTCCTCCGACCGCGGCCAACACTGTTTAACAGACGGGCTTCACTAGATACAACCAAGAGGTTTTGGTGCTTCACTGTAGTTTGTGTTGGAGTCTGAGTCTGAACAGCGTAGCCACACGCGAGCGTGCATGGGACACCGACCAGCAATGATTTATACATTTAAGAAGTTAGATACAGTCCCTTTAAAGTGGCAGTAGGCAGAATATTTTGGCATTATTGGGCAAAAATTGGGCAAAAAATGTTTTTTCCCCACCCCTATTATTTATGCTGTTAAAAGACAATGTCGATAGGTGTAACATCAGTTTGATGCTGCTTACTGAACTGATCTCAACACAGACTGATTCCTTGTTTTCACATGATGTGATGATCACCTGACACTCGACAGCTTCCTTGTGGCGAAGGTGAACGGTTCGCTGCTGTGTGTCGCCTCGCTGAAACAAGCCCTCTCTGGTCTCTGATGACTCTGTGAAGCTCCTCTCTCTCTCCTCCACCCACCCACCCTGGACCACAACAACTTGGATTTCTGTGGGGGTGGTGGAGGGGGCGAGGCCGAGCATGAAGGCAATGCATCAAAACGCCTTTGCAGTGGCGCTGATAACGCGGCGCTGCCTCAGGAATAATAGACTTGATTGAATTAGCCATCAATTTTTCTCCCCGCTCATACATCTTGCTGTGGCTTGATCCCACTGGCAGCCAAACGCTTGTGATTGAAGTGTCACAGGAGGGGGGGTGGCGGACAGAAAGAGAGGAGAAAGTCAAGAGGTGAGAGAAGGAGTCTGAGAGATGAAGACGGAATGTTAAAAAGTGGATGGGAAGACGGAGCATTTGAATGCGTTTGAGTTGGGGTGGAGGGGGTCATAACGGACGCCCGTGCCTCTCTTTTGTCTCTTGTCCTTCAGATCTTGTCCTTCAGCCTCTGAAACAGAAGAACTGTATAATAGCGCTCTTCCTAACGGGAGTGTTCAAGCATCAAACAGAACGGGGGGGGGTGGGTGGGAATGAGGTCTTCTCTGCTCTCGACAATTAGACGCCCAACAGGAAAAAGTCCTACACATGAATGATTAGAGTGTGCCACTAAATCAATGGAGTATTGAGAGGGAGTGCGCTGTGGCATGTTTGAAAGCATTTAATGTGGAAGCATCTGAGACCCGGGGTATGAAAGAAACATGCTACTCTTTGTATTCAACTCGCCACACAGAATATAAAGCATGAAATGGTGGAGAGAGAGAGGGGGAAGAGGTGTCACTGTGGATCATGTAAGATTCTACGGGCCCAGACTTTGAACGGCGCGGTTGCTTATTAATATTCCTGTCTCACCGCATGCTTTCATGGAGGCTGAGATGGGATTGCAGCGATAACTGAAGTACATGGCGTTGTATGCAATCCCCTGAATTACCTGGAACCTGACCGGCAAGCTAAGCCGCCCATAAGGCAACCCTGGAAGTAAATCAATGCCTGTAACTGGTTTGTTTCCCTCCCTCTCCCATGCTCTCACTCTCCCTTGCTAACTTCTCATGAACATAGTTGACACAGTCCCAATTTGTTGTCTTCATTGTTGAGAATCTAACAGAGAGGGAAATTAGGAGAACTTGAATGTAAGCAGCTCATATTCTTACTCTATCTCTATCTTTCACTCAGCTTAACCATAATGTCATAATGGCCATGCACAGATGGTGACAATATGTTTGGGTTAGGGTTAGGGTTAGAGTAAAAGTCGCAGTATTTACCAGAAAAAAAGTTGTAATATAACGAGAATAAAGATATCATATCGAGAAAAAAAAGTCGTAATATTACAAGAATAAAGTCAGAACTTTACAAGAAAAAAAGTCGGAATATTACGAGAATAAGTCATAACTTACGAGAAAAAAAAGTCGGAATATTACGAGAATAAAGTCATAAACTTACGAGAAAAAAAAGTCTTAATATTACGGGAATAAAGTCATATTATTGCAAGAAAAAAAGTCATAATATAACGAGAATAAAGTCATAATATTACAAGAATAAAGTCATAACTTCACGAGAAAAAAATCATAATATAATGAGAATAAAGTCATAACTTTACAAGAAAAAGAGACCTATGATTTTTTTTCCTCAATGTGGCCCTAATACTCCGTCGTACCATCGTACATTAGACCTACAACAATGATAAATAAAAATGAAAATGTAAACAAAAAAACAGTTATTCATTTCCACAATTTTTTTTAAAACTCCACAGGGAGCCACTGGAGAGGAGCTAAAGAGATGCATGTGGCTCCGGAGCCACAGGTTGCTGACCCCTGGGTTAGGGTTAGAGGATTTAAGATACTGTGCATGCTCAGTATAGCACTATTAAATTAGCATTGCATTAACTGAACAACCACGTTTGTTTTTTCACAGTCAGTTAGATATATTTCAGAGGAAAAACTAGTTTTACAGTCATAATTAGCACTTGGATGATAATTCCTACATGATATGAATGTGACATCAGTAAACTGCACACAGCACATTCATGATTAGCGAAGCCTTTGGCAAAAGATATAAAAGTAAAAAGATGCAAGTTTCTCTCACGAGAGTGAAAACATCTTCCTTTTAAAAGCTGAAAATAGTCTGCCTTTAAAAAGATGAAGAGCTAAAAGCCAACTTGACACCTTGTATGCTCATAAAATATGTATCAGTTTCCATTTGTCACTTGTGTGCTAAGATTTACATCCAGCATTTTGTGGGCAAAACCAGAAAGTGTCAGGTAATGTTGATGGGAGGATTTTCTCCTTTTTGTCTCATATTTTATCCATTCTTTTTTAAACAAATGCTGCTGATGGTGACATTTGTCCTCTTGTTGTAAGAACAGTTCTCCAGCCTGATCTCCATCAACAGTCATCATTTTTATGATTTGCTGGGCCGTGATTCGGAAACCACGATGACTCGACGGATCGTCCCGATTGTTTGTTGAAGCAGTGGCGCCGTGTCAGACTGCGGATTGAGGACCAGCTTTTCCAATCTCCCGCCTCTGAACTCAGCCATTCGGAGTGAAAACTGACCTCGGATCAGGGTTTACAGGGTTTGCTCATCTGGTCTCCGCAGTTCTGTACACAGATAAACGGCCCTATTTTTTTTTGCTGTCTCGGTTGAACGAGGCTACAGTCGTGCTGAGATGAAATGGAGGGCGTCGATGTGCTTCATCCCCTCTACACCCTTCACTCCTCTGCATCACATCTACCCCTTCTTCACTCACTTCCACCCATGCAATCTCCCCCATTCCTCTGACACCATCCCTTCCCTCTCACTCCTTCTCCATTCCTTCCACCATCTGTCTGTGTTCCCCTCCCTCTCCTCTCCTCTCCTCTCCTCTCTTCTCCTCTCCGCACTGCCTCTTTAGATTTATCACTGGCATACCTCTGCCTCTGAGCTCTCGGACCCTGTCACCTAGCAGAGGGGGGGCAGCGATCTGCCTCATTTCTGAATGAGGTGACACCCACCTCGGCGGAGCTGACGTGAGGTCAGACACAGTAGAATGAGATGCCGTGCCCATGTCGGTCTGCCTGTAACACATGGCAGAGGTGAAATGTGTGGACACATCACTGTCCTCATGATAACCACCCTCCACGTAGGCAGGTGTCAGGGGGTGGGAGTCCCGGTCCGCTTGTGTGAGTGTGTGTCCTGCTACCTATCTGTTGAAAGGTAATTCCAGTTTATCACAACAGGGATCTTTGTTTTGTCCTATAATGGTAATAACGTTGAAAATGAAACAGTACTGCAGATTATTAAATATATCAAATTAACATAATAGTCTTTCATCTTAGTCATCAGGATAATGTGGACTAGTTTTCGAAGAACAATATTTCTTCTTAGAAGTACACTATCTTATAGACATACAGAATCACATTTCCTCAGCGTCTACTCTTACCAGATTTACATTATATATAAGCATATGACCATCTGCACTATCAAGCACTGACCTGAAGTTATTACTGCCTGGCCTGGCCTGGCAAGGAATATCATGTGCAGGCATCTTGGTATAGGCCAATTATGTATTTTATATGTATATATATATATACAGATATATATAATAGAATTTAAATTGGTAGGGCGGTGTTCTTCACTTGCTGCTCTTCTAGTTGAATGCTCTGAATTCAGCCCTTCTGCTGTTGGAGGTGTACATATCTGATTAAACCACTGATTGAACTGTCTCTGTTTCATTAAAGCTTCAGTAGACAGTATATTTTTGGCATCATTGGGCAAAAATCCCATAATAACCATATTGTAATTTAAATGTTCTGAGAGATGACTAGACTTCTGCACCTCCTCACGGTTCTGTTTTCAGGCTTTAAAAAATCTAGGGAGACTTTAGCCAATCACAGGTCATTTCCAAGAGAGAACATTCCTATTGGCTGGTGGGCGGTGCTTGGTATTTCCTCGACAGATCTCAACATGGCTGCCGGGTCACAAACGTTCTCATTTTACCACTATACAGTACACTACAAGATGATTCTGAAAACATTTAAGGAGAGAATTTTGGCGAGTTGGGTGCAGCAGAAACAAGTTGTTAACACAATACTGACAAATCATCACCTTTTAAGTTAATACGGCGAAGATGTTAACAAACAACTGCTTATTTACACATCCAGCAGTTACAGCACAACACTAGCATTCATTTGGAGGTTTTGATCTCCTGATGAATGTGATGAAAGTCCAATATTCTCTCTCTTTCAGCTCTGTTTTTGTTCTCCACCAACTCCTGAGGGAAATATCTGTCTCTTTATCTGCTAAATGCTCCACTATGTTCACCATCTAGTCTAAAACTGTGTCTGTCTTCTGTTTGCTGCTGATCAGACATGTTTTAAATAAACCCTCAGGATAGCAAAATGAAGTCGAATGGACTTCCTGGCTCACCATACTTACCGTAGTTGTGTTGTAACTCACACAGGCTCCACCCTCTGTTGGACTCTATGGATAATACTCTCCTCCAATCACACGCACGTGTTCGCCCACTGAGATTTGCCTTAACGTAGCTGACCAATCAGGACGTACTGCCTGGTATCCATTTATCTTCAGCGATCGGCGATTGCCCACTGACGGCTACATCTCAACGGATGGAGTCACCGCTTCAAGAGAGTGGCGTTCAGCAGCCACCTGCCCTGCCCGGCCTACCAAGTGCTGCCCCTAAGATTAGACGCCAGCAGCCAACTGGTCAGAGAACAGGACTTCTCTGTCACTTCTGCTATGTGACAGGGAAATGCTGGAATATTTGCACAAACTAGGCATGTTGGGCATCTCGCTGGCGTCCTCCCAGCCGGAAATCCTCGCCTCGCCACCTCAGACTAACATTTCGAACTGGAGCTTCGGCCAAATTAATTATTTGATTCAAGGTGTTGCGACAGCTATGGGCCGTGTGATGTCTGTGTGGGACTCTGGAAAGATCGAGATGATCTCCTGGGGCTTTCTTCACCACGGAAGGCCGGGGGCCTCAGAGTATCTGGTTTCTGAAGGCTCTCCACATTCCTGTGTTGGGGGAGCGGAAGTGGATCTGTTTGTCAACAAACGCAACAGGAAGACCCACCCCTTGGAGGTGGACGCGTTTGCACACGTGTCATGGCCAAGAAAGCTGTTTCACGCCTTTCCGCCGCTCCATCTCATCCCTCAACCACTGGAGAGAGTGAGGAGGGAGCAGTTGTCAGTCACTCTGATAGCACCAAGTCGTCTGCATGGTATACAGAACTGACTCAGATGTTGGCAGCCCAGCCCTGGATCATCTCCCAGTTCTGGGGGGCTCTGTCTCAGGAGGCAGGGACAATAGGTGAGCTGCCCACTCTTGGCCATCCTCTCCAGGCTTAGCTTCTGATAGGGACATGCTAAGGAGGGTTGGACTGTCTGTGTAGGTTGTGCAGACTATCCAGGCGGCAAGAGAGGGAACCACCACTGCCTGTTACGAGGCAAAGTGGTTAGGGTCTGTTCTGTCCTTTTTACAGTGTTGGAAGCCATGAGGATTTTGGCGACAGACTGGTCTTTGGCTGTCCTCTCATGAAGCGGTTTCTGCATGGGATCATGAGACAACAACCAGTGGTGTGTGCCTCTTCCCCGCACTGGGAACTACCATTGGTGCTTGAGTCTTTGGTTGAAGGACCCTTTTGAGCCTCTAGACTGTTTAACTCTTTAAAGGCGTTGCCATTCAAGACAGCTTGCTACTTGCATTGACCTCAGCTAAGAGAGTATGAGAACTGACCGCCCTGATGAGGCACCCCAGTTGCTTGATGCTTCGCCCCGGTTGCTTTCCACTGAAGAGGGCGTGGGATACCAAGCAGCACTGGACGGCGCCTTATATACTGTTTTAACGTACATATCTGGAAGGCACGCCCTGATTGGGCGACTACATTCATGCAAATCTCAGTGGGCAAACACGTGCGTGCGATAGCAGGAGAGCAGTACTCATAGGCTCCAGTAGAGGGCTCCGATTGTGCTTATAGAACTAGGGCCAGGCCCATGCCCAGAATAACACTTAGGGGTGGATCAGTGGTTCTGCATTGATGACTTTGTTCTCCCATCTCTCAAATGTGAACAGTCTCTCAAAGTTTGTGTGTGTGCAGTGGATGTGACAGCCCTGTCAAGGACATGGCTATGAGGCAAGGGTCCCTGTCTCACGTAGGGACAGAGGTCAGGTGTAATCAGGTCTCCCCAGGCACCACGTCAACCTGCCTGTCATACACATATGCATACACACACACACACACACACACACACACACACACACATCAGAATCACATTAAGCCTGGCCACTGTGTTCCACTCAAGTCGTTCCATTTGCTTTGATCGATACATGGAAAGTGAACCAAGGCTGATCCAATGCCTTCTACTGACAAACAAGGGGTGGAGTGGCTGTCAATAGAGGGCCATGCATTGCATTTTGCTCTGCTGCAGTGCTTATTGGGTAAGAGCAGGGCTCTGTCTCTCGCTGGCCAATAGTCAAACCTACGCATGCCTCTTTGACCCGTTCTATAACAGCTTCTCCCATCCTACCCTACCTACCCATAAATTAGTGTGTTGATACTTAGCAGAGTGTGTATGGCTGTATTTGTTCTGATGGTTCCAACAAGCACGGCGCTGCTGAGAGCATAAACACACTCAGTAACACCTTGGTGATAGCAGGAACAGAGGGACTCTCATCACGAGTCCTGCAATCCAATTTTCACATTATGCCGAGCAAATCATTGTTGCCAGGCAATAGCATATCGATGGTTCGCTTAACTTGGCAGGACGAGCTCCGTCTGCATTCCTCTGTCTGTCTAATGGCAGCCGAAGATGCTCCGTCACACCCTCTCCCAAAGGTTCTGTTGTTTGTGTCGTTCAGAGCGTCGCTGAGAACGGTGTCCTTGGGGAGCAAATGAAGGGAAACTGAAAATTGTGCTCAAATACTTCTTTGTATGAGTAAGAACTGAAAAAAAGCTGGTAAGCTTATCCCAATACAGACTCTTTCAGAAATCAATATATGAAGAAACTGTGCTGCTTGAACACTATAGAGGTAACCAGCATTTCAAACAAGAGCATTAATCAGTTAATCAATACATGAAAAAAACGGTGCTGCTTAAACACTATAGAGGTAACCAGCATTTCAAACAAGAGCATTTATCAGTTAATCGTGTGTGGGGGCTTTATTGCATAGGAATATCAATATCTGAATTTAAGAGTACAACTTTTTTTTTTTCTCTCAGTATTAATGTGCATGGAAAGTGAAGCTCCCTACTAGAAATAAACACCGCCATCTAGTGTTGTTTGAGCTAATGCCTACAGATGAGCAATCAGAAGTCTCAAAGGATGAAAGAAACGCCTTCAGACTGCTCTACTGTACACTACGCTGTCATCTGCACCATCTCTGTTTCCTTATCTGGTCCACAGCCAGACAAACAGACACACACAAGCACCACAGAAATCCAGCAGCAGACTCATAGCACAGAACATCTAGGATCAATAGCTTTCTGGGACCGCAGCCAGAGACACTTGTAGTCTGCACTCACTACCTGTGTCACTTTACTCACGTTAACAGGAGTTCTATACCAGGCTATTGGACAACAGGATCTCTCACAATACAGACACTTCATGGTGTCAGTCATCTCAGTAAATCCTCACATGTTCTCATCCTCTCTTCTTCCTCACAGCTCATCACGAGTGTGGATTTTCTTTGTGATTTTGTGCATTCAGTGTAAGTCTCGACCGCAGAGATGGAGCTGGCTGACAGAAAGCAGGTGGAGAAATTCCTCCAACACCGAGATTGCAGAGGCATTTTTGTTGCTTGTGAGGATAATGATGTGGCCTGTGTCGCAGAGAGGGGGCAGCGAAGGTGGAGTCTGAGCCGAGGAAACATGTCTGTAGTTTATTACTGCCTGCAGGCACCGGCGAATCGGAGGCACCAGAGACAGATCTCAACTTTCTGGACAAAAAAAAAAAAAAAAAAGGTAACAGCAGACATAGCGCAGCTGATATGAGGACAGCATATAGCCAGTCCCCAAACACATAAGCCACCATCTAATATAGCTTGTGTTGTCCTCTGCGAAACTCTCTGCAAAATCCACGATCTGCAAAGATCAGTAAATAGAGGAGAGCTGCCATGGGAGGAACGGTAGTGGGCCTAATATATTGCACTTTTGAATTCAAGAGGGTATTTTATAGACCTCTAATATCAAATCCATGTCTTGATATTTTGATCTACAAGCGTTATCTGGAGATTTCGTTTTTTTGATCTCTGAGATTTCTGCTGCTTCCTTCGATATAATGGTTGAATAGAATTTTTGATTTTCACAGCATGGACAGATTACCTTTAGAATTTTAAAGAGCAACGTGTCTTTCCAGAAACAGTGTCCCTCTGTATAATCTCTCTCCCTCTATCCCTCTGGATAATCATGGTTTGAACTGGTCTATGGATTACCTGCAGTGCTTAAACTGGGCCAATACACACCAGTAAATGGTAGTGGAACTATGGGGGTTCACGATTTCGATTCTAAATTGAAAATTCATCGAAGTGAGCTTTCGATTTTGGCTGTGAAAGTTAAAAGCAGGATCGGCGATTCTCCCTGTAGCCTAAGGAAAAAAACAACACTTCAGAGACGACACAGCGAATCTCTGGTAGCCTGCAGCTGCACTTTGAGACACCATGGACCGTTGTTTGTCAGTTTGTTCCCAATTAACTGGTGAAATAAGTTACTTTTATTACATATTAAATAAATGATTTAGTGTAATACATTCCAGAGAATAACTGTAAAGTGTAAATGACAGTTGTCAGGGCATAAAAATAAAGATCTGTTGATCGTTACAAATCAAGACTCCATCGTCTAACAGTGGCGTGTTTAAACCGAAAATAAGAACAAATCGTGACCATTAAAGGTCCCATATTGTAAAAAGTGAGATTTTCATGTCTTTTACGTTATTAAGCAAGTTTCAGTGATATATAAATACTGTGAAAGTATCAAAACCACAGAATCCACAGAGAAACACACACAGCTCGTATTCAGAAATTGTGCGTCAGGACAAGCCGTCAGGATCCCTGCACATTTTAAATGTCACAAATCTACAATATTTAGACAATTTCACAGTTTTAAACGTAAACATTCTAAATGTGTCCCAGTTTATTTCCTGTTGCAGTGTATGTGAATGACATCAGCTGACAGGAAGTAAACATGGACCCAAGCTGTTTTCTAGCAACGCAGTTCCATTGCCATTCCGTTGAAATGCGCTAAAATGGAGCGTTTCAGACAGAGGGTGAATACAGGTATATTCAGACGGACAGTATGAGAAACATAATGTGTTGTTAGAACATTACAGCATGTAAACATGTTCTAGTAGAAACCCAAAATACAAACATGAACCTGAAGATGAGCACGATATGGGACCTTTAAATCCAAAGTCCAAATCGAATCATGGATTTGGAGAATCGTGACACCCCTAACTGGAACATTAGATTTCTTACCTCATTGTCCACTTACTATCTTTTTTTCAGGAGCTTTCAACTGTTGACAAATGTCTTGATCTTGACACCATTACATACTATTCAGTACCACCACTGTCTAATAAAGTATTTCTGCTGAAGTTCAGTCAGCTAACTTGTAGAATGGATTATAATGTATAAAGTGTAGAATATGTACAGCACTGATATGTGGTGTCTAGGATCTGGCCTTGTCACTCCCCACAAGGAAACACCAAGCTCAGCATTGCAGGGAGTGGGGAGAGACAATAAGAGCTTTTCCTCTGGGGGGAAAGGGGGCTCAGAGCCTGCAGGTGGGTACCCGGGCTTTTCAAATGCTATATGAACGGCAGCAGCAAGTGATGACTAGTTTAAGTGAGCAGGCATGCTGTAAAAGAGTGAGCAGAACATTAACGACTTAAGTATGAAAAGTGTTCATTGGATATACACCGATCAGCCATAACATTATGACCACCTGCCTAATATTGAGCAGGTCCCCCTTTTGAAGGTCTGCTGTGGTATCTGGCACCTAGCCGTCAGTAGCAAATCCTTTAAGTCCTGTAAGTTGCGAGGTGGGGCCTCTGTGGATCGGACTTGTTTGTCCAGCACATCCCACAGATGCTCCATTGGATTGAGATCTGGAGAATTTGGAGGCCGAGTCAACACCTCCAACTCATCTCCATCCACATGATGTCAAAGAAAACGTGATTCATCAGACCGGGCCGCCTTCTTCCATCGCTCCGTGGTCCAGTTCTGATGCTCATGTGCCCATTGTAGGCACTCTTGGCGGTAGACACGGGTCAGCATGGGGCATCCTGACTGGTCCCCAAACGCAACAAACTGCTCCTCACTGTGTGTTCTGACTCCTTTCTATCAGAACCAGCACTAACTCTTTCATCAGTTTGAGCTCCAGTAGCTCTTCTATTGGATCAGACAACACGGGCCAGCCTTCGCTCCCCACGTGCATCAATGAGCCTCGGGTCTGACCCTGTCTCCGGTCCACCGGTTCTCCTTCCTTGGACCACTTTTGGTAGGTCCTGACCACTGCAGACCGGGAACATCCCACAAGAGCTGCAGTTCTGGAGATGCTCTGACCCGGTCGTCTAGACAGCTCTATCTGGCCCTCGTCAAAGTCACTCACATCCTTACGCTGGCCCATTTCTTCTGCTTCCAACACAAAGTTCAAAGTTCAAAATGTTCACTTGCTGTCTAATATATCCCCCCCACTGCCAGGTGCCATTGTAACCAGATAATCAATGTTATTCACTTCAGCTGTCAGTGGTCTGAATGTTCTGGCTGATCGGTGCATGTTGCAAAGAGAAGAGTATGTGAAGGTAACGGCAGACTCAAGTTGACTACCTGAGCTAGCTTACGGGCTTCGGTTCCTTTTTAAGCATCAGTCAAAGCCCTTTCTCTTGCCAACCAATCAGTTACAGTCAGAGAGCTGCTGGTGAAGAGGTTTCTGCTAGTGCCTCTAAAATCAGCTGTCCACTAAGGGTCAGAGTCTGACTGATTACTTGCTGACATTAATTAATGTTAGTTTTTTGGTATAATGAATTAGTCATTTGCACCGTCAAATCAATTATTCTTACAGCCAATTCGTGCATTTGCATGCTATGCAGACTGCTTGCTCAGGGTACTGGCAGCTTTTTTTTTATTCCGATCCAAGCACTGATCCAGCGTAACAGGGACACTGTTTCTGAAAAGACATGTTGCTGTTGAATTTTTTAAACATAATTTTTCAGTGCTGTGAGCACTACAAACGGAATTCCATTCACTAGTATTGGAGAGGAGACAGAAATCACAGAGGCAGATAAAACCCCAAACTATCTGCATGGCTAGCTACAACTACAGGTAAGTGAGAAAATCAGCCTTTAGTAATTCATGTGAACTAACCCTTCAACATTCTTGCCATGGCCACAGCAGTGGACAGTCTCCACTGGAAAATAATTCCTTTCATCAAATTAATGAGACATGGCCTAATTGTCCTGGAATTCATTTCTAAAGAGGCATGCACTGAGGTTATCTGAAATTCACTCATTTGAAAAAAATTAATGACTCCTTACATCTGGGACAGTGACATGATTTATAGTGCTTATTTTCTCACCACAATATGCCCACCGCATCAGAATAGAAATCACACTTCATCCAGAGGTCTGTCCGGAGCTCTGTTCCCCCCCACCGCTATTCATTTGTGTTCCCCCATTAGTAATCCAATTACGCACACTGGCTCCTGCCACCGACGTCGCTGATCGTTTTTTAATCATATTAAGCCTTTCAACTCATTCAATTGTTTGTTTCAAATCGGCCAGAAACATGGTGTCTGGGAGTACAGAGGAATGACACTTTGGCTAATAACTGACGAATGGAAAATCAACGGAAAGCTGGGGGGTGCTGCCGCTGCCAGCGTTTCTCCTCAATCACAGGCTGTTCCTGGCAGGTCATACATGAGATGTCCCGTAATTGAACCGCTACTGTCGTGTGTAGGGTTGATCTTTAACTAGTCGGCTGATTTAGAGCCTCGATGTATACTTGAATGTATAGAATCACGCCTGCAGGAGGGGAGGCTCCACACTCAATTTGGAATCCAACTTTACATTCAGCAGGAGTGGAAGTCAATATTCCCAGACCTCCCCGGGGTTTTGAAATGAGGAAATGGTGAGAAATGTTGACAAATAGATAATCAGTTAAAGACTAGATGAAGCGAGCCTCACATGCCTCTCTCTCTGCCAGCTGAGATAAGAATCCACGAAGTGTAACTGCCGTGAAAGATAAGGGGGAATCTCATCTCCTCCCCATCTTCTTTCTCACAAACCCGCCACTGGCATCCATTTTTCTCTCCCTCTCACTCCTCTCAGTCTACATCACTCTCTTTCTTTTACACTCTTCCTTCCAGGGAACAGCTTTCTCACTCTGTAGCTCACCCTGCATCCATACCAAAACAGCCTGTTCGCA
Organism: Sebastiscus albofasciatus; assembly: GCA_916701655.1. Taxonomy (NCBI): domain Eukaryota; kingdom Metazoa; phylum Chordata; class Actinopteri; order Perciformes; family Sebastidae; genus Sebastiscus; species Sebastiscus albofasciatus. The sequence continues at coordinate 13,398 of CAKAOI010051948.1, forward strand.
CAAAAAAAGGCGAATGAATGGCACAATAATTCGCAAGGCATTTAGTGTGCAATGTACGCCTTTCTTGATTTACGCGTGTCATTTGTACGCAATGTATCCTGTACTGACTGCAATGTCAACGCATCCGCATATAAATGCTACGGCGAGAGTTAGGGACGTAGAATAAAAAGCAAGAAAGGTGGACGGGTCCAACAAACACCGAACTTTTAACCAAGAGACTAGGGATCCCACCTCAGCTGGCATGCACTAGCCCTGATTTCATTGCGCCACGGGGTTTTGCTTGCACCCTCTGACTCGCGCGTGCGTTAGACTCCTTGGTCCGTGTTTCAAGACGGGTCGGGTGGGTTGCCGACATCACCACAGACCCCTGGCGCCTTTTGCGTGGGACGCAGCAGGACGCGGTCGACAGTCACACCGGGAGCAGGGAACCACGGTGCGGCGAGGTCCGGGCGGGGAGCGATGTAAAGCTGCGGCCGCGAGCCACCTTCGCCCCAAGCTTTGAAAAATGTGAATCATAAAATCATGTGTAACAAAGCAAAATGTTAAACAAAAAACCTTATTTAATATGAGAAGAGTGTTTGGTGTGAGGGCATTAATGTGGTCAAATGATTAAAGAGACCATCCTCTGCCCTGCTGAAGGGTCCTTGATCAAGACACTTGACCCTTACCTTTTACCTCATTTGTGGCAGCAAAACAAAGAGACTTTCCACTCACAGGGATTGATGAAATTAAATTGTGTTTTTTACAAGATTAAAGAAGTGTAACAGCAGGTTTACAGGCCCAGTCACCTCAGCATTTAAAACAAAGAACTTTGGGGTGGAAATCATTGGAACTGGTGCAATCAATAGATCGAGTGGTGGGAAAAGCAAAGCAAAGCTACATGAATTTTTCGCATGGACACAAGAATTTGCGACTTGACCGATAGTGTCAGGGAACAGAGCATGGGTGTATAAGGAGGACCAGATACAGGAACAGTGCCGGGCTTTGAAGCAAATTTGACATAGTGGCAAATCCTTGTAAGGACAACTTCTGCATCTGTCAGGTTATGCACTCAAAATAGATTTTCTCATAGACTGACAATAGCAATGGAGATATCTGTAAATCAGCAGATATTTTTTTTGAGAGAGAGCAGAGTTATTTTCTAGGCATAATGAACGTACATCAGACCCACAGGACTGTGCCAGCTAGCTCTATGCGGCTGTAATAATGGATAAATTGGCTGTAATTCATCACTTTTATTATCTTATAATACACCCATGGGCTGTATGCTGTAAAGCCTGTATCGTGGATTCTTCTTTCAAATCCATATTAATCTCAGAAGTCATTCTGCCAACATCGGGTTCAGGCCACAGCTGATGGGGTGGGTTCTGTCAGGTCTTCTGGGCTACACACCGGGAACGGCTCATTCTAGTATAGGTGGAACATGATATGCACTGATCCACATCTGCACACATCTTCTGTTGTGTAGTTCCAGGCTTTCATCAGTGCTTTGCATATCCCTTGCTCCACACTCTCTAAGTCTATTTAGAGACTTCCAGGTTGCCCAGCCAAGGTCATGACCACTGGCCAGACATTCAGTGGGTGTTATTCCTCTTGCCAGCCATTCAAGAGATTGGGTGCCATATTTTTCCAATTCATCTTTCCAGGTGTTGGCCCTTGCTTCTTGTTTGGTCATCTGGAGAGGGCAGGACCGTCTGCACAAAGCTGGTTCTAGATCTCAGCCTGTGTGGGGGTGCTGCGTGACCATGCAAGGAGTGCCGGGTGTCAAGTTCCTGCGTTCTTTGCTTGTCTTAGGCGATAACGGATCGCCTGATGTGGGGGGGAGTGATGCCGACTAGGGCATTAGTGTTGTCACTGATGAGTATTGAAACCGTTTTGAATATCCAGTATCGATACGTAGCGATATTTTGGACAACACAGGGCATAGCTGCACGGGACAAGTGTTGTCTTAATGCATCCCGTGATAATGTTGTTGCAGGTGTCATTTAAAGCTGTGCTGACTAGTTTGGTGTGACGTGATCGGCTCCAGCTTGAGCAGACAGACTCAGCTGGAACACAGTGCCATGGCAGTTGCATGGACTGTTGGTGGATCTGCCCCCAACTTAGAATTGACTAGTTTGTGCAGGATGTTATTGTGGGTGTTCACCATGGCTTTGGTGTTCTGGAGATGGTTTTTGGAAGTGAAAGTCCTGTCGAGTGGCACGACAAGATACACAGGGTGGGGATGGTTGGAAAGGTTTAGTTTGTGGCCATCCCATGAGACGCTCAGTTCTTTTTTCGTGTCGGTTCCTGAGATGGAAGCTGCATCGTTGGGTTTTTGACGTGTTGGGTTTCAGGTGATTGTTCTTGTAGCTTGAAATCACTTAGAGAGCATTTTCAAAGACAGACTCGATCTTCTGGGCATCTTCCTGATGGGTGGTGATGCAGAGGTCATTACATTAAATGAAGCGCTGGCACTCTGGGTGTAAATGGCTGGTCGTTTGTATAAATGTTGAAAAGGTGGGGGAGGTAACAGGATTCAAACGGTCTTTCATGTGAGTTAACCATGAGAATGAGCAGTTGGGTGGCGGGTTTAAAGGAAACACTCGAGCGCTTCTCTATGGGCTCTACAGATGCCAAAGATCCGAGTATATTTTGTACCCAGAAGTCAAAATTTTTTGTGCTTCATGCACCACTGAGCAATTTTGCATAGGAATAAATGGGCCCACTCCTCCAACGCTTTATCCAGTTCTCTTAATACATCCATTGAACAGAGAGTCAGAAACAAAGGAAGCTTTTGTTGCTAATTAGCTGTGTTGCACACTTAAATTCCTGCTCTGCCAGAGCATAAACTGCTCCGCAAAAGAGGCATGGTTTGCAGACAGGAATCTATGGTACATATCTCCTAACTAACTGCAACGAAGCTACTGAGCTTACTAACTGAGGGTTAGCAAGAAGACTAACTTGGGGAGCTATTTAGAGTGACTAGCGCTAGCATTTTCCTAGCCTGAACAAATAAAAAGCAAAACTTGGATAGATGCCATTTGAGGTAAATGAGAAAATACAACAAATGAACCTGACATATTGATATATTCATTCATTCACACATAATTCATATTCCTATATCCACCATGGCATTGCTGACCTTCTTGGAAAGGTCAGTTGGTGCATCCATCACATATAGATCACACCTACTCTCACGCTTAAGAGAACCAAGAGTAGGAATGACAGCCATCTGTTTGCTCTCACAAGGAACAGCTCACCCGGTGCATTAGAACACATATATGGACATAAACACAGGATGACGAGTGGAAAAATTCCTAAAATACCATTCACTAAATATGGCCTCAGTAATGAAATTCTTAGTGATGTGTTATCAGTTCTTCAATGTAGGCTGATCCACCCAAAATTATGCAATGCTATGAAACTTGGTCATGTATATTTCACCATGAGATTGAGTTGTTAGGTTCAAAGAGCTGTAATGAAAAGGAAGCCTAGAGGTTCTCCAGAAATAAAAATGTGTTTTGGAAACAAATGACACACACTGCAGACTGGACATTGTGCTCATTGTGCTCTCATCTCCCTGAGTCCCATCCTCCCCACACCGACCCAATCACTGTGACGACCTTGAAGAGGACAGTTTGGCCATAAGACCTGTTTCTCTTTTTTCTCTTCCACTCCATCTTCCTCCGTCCCTCCCTCCCTCTTCTTCTTTTAATCCTCCTCCGCTCTCGCACACCGTCTGATTTATATGACCGGGGTGAAGACAATAGCCACTCAGAAAGGAGCAAGGGAGTTGAGGGGGAGAGATTTCATCAGCGTCACCACTTTCCCAGTCACTTTTCTGCTGTGTTAAAGTGGAGTGGCTACAAGTGACGCCACGGCCTGCGACTATAAACAGCCACTGCTGTCCTTGGAGGGCAGATCTCTCAGGACAACAGCTAATGGGAGATAACCTTTGACCTCAAAGAGAGATGCCCGCTGGTTGAATGCATGTTGTCTGTGTAGGCGTGTTTGCAGAGGGGGGAAAAAAAACGGTTTAGATGAGAAGACAGAGAATGCTAAAGCTGTTTGGATTCTTATTTTTTTTTTTTCGTTTTAAACTGCGTCAGTGTCACCTTCAGCTGAAATGCTGATGGCCTTAAAATGAGTCAGATTAAGAGCATATTATTCTGATTATACACACTGCTTTCTTAAAGCTGCACTAATAAGCATCAATGTTTACAGCTTGTCGTGCTGCCCCCAATTCTGTTCATGATTAATGCAGGTTTAAAGGTCCCATATCAGCTCATTTTCAGGTTCATACTTGTATTTTATGTTTCTACTAGAACATGTTTACATGCTGTAATGTTCAAAAAAACCTTTATGTTTCTCATACTGTCTGCCTGAATATATCTGTATTTACTCTCTGCCTGAAACGCTCCGTTTTAGTGCATTATAACGGAATTGTGATGCTAGGCAACAGCCTGGGTCCATGTTTACTTCCTGTCAGCTGATGTAATTCACATACACTGTAACAGGAAATAAACTGGGACACATTTAGAATGTTTACATTTAAAACTGTGAAATGGGTCTAAATATTGTATATTTGTGACATCACAAAAGGACAAAAATCCCGACAGAGTGTTTCAAAAGCACAGTTTCTGAATGCGGGCTGTGTGTATCTCTCTGTAGATTGAGTGTTTTGATACTTTCACAGTATTTATATAGCACTTAAACCTGCTTTATAATATAAAATACATGAAAATCTCACTTTTTACAATATGGGACCTTTAAGTAAAAACCAAAGTCTTTTTATTCAACCCTTTGAACTCACTGTTTTTACTTTCACTCCCTTTTTTATCAGGTGTTAGGCTGCACGGTGGTGCAGCGGTTAGCATTGTCGCCAGGTTCAAATCCGGCTTGGAGCCCTTCTGCGTGGAGTTTGCATGTTCTCCCCGTGTTAGCGTGGGTTTTCTCCGGGTTTTCCGGTTTCCTCCCACAGTCCAAAGACATGCAGGTTAGGTTCATTGTTGACTCTAAATGTCCCATAGGTGTGAATGTGAGTGTGAATGGTTGTCTGTCTCTATGTGTCAGCCCTGTCCACGGTGTACCCTGCCTTCGCCCAATGTTAGCTGGGATCGGCTCCAGCCCCCCTGCAACCCTGAATAGGATAAGCTATTACAGATAATGGATTGTTTATCAGGCTTATGGCCAAATGGCTACATGTCATAGCCAGTCAAGCCATGTATGATTTTCAGAATTAGTTATGCGACTCAGACATGCCATCTATGCATGTTCTATAAACCATATACAGTATATCCATCCATTATCTGTAACCGCTTATCCTAAGGGTCCTTATTCAGGGTCGCGGGGGGGCTGCATCCCAGCTGACATTGGGTGAAGGCGGGGTACACCCTGGACAGGTCTCCAGACTATCACAGGGCTGACACATAGAGACAGACAACCATTCACACTCATATTCACACCTACGGGACATTTAGAGTCAACAATGAACCTAACCTGCATGTCTTTGGACTGTGGGAGGAAACCTGAGCACCCGGAGAAAACCCACACTGACACGGGGAGAACATGCAAACTCCACACAGAAGGGCCCCAAGCCAGATTTGAACCTGTGACCCTCTTGCTGCACGGTGATGCAGTGGTTAGCACATATTAGCCAGACTAAAGTTTAACAAGAGATCAGGATTTGAGTTTAGGATTGAACTAGGGCTAGGTCAGGACATGAGTTTGAGTTTATGGTTACGTATGTGGCAGTTAGGCTTTGTGACCAGTGAATGAATTTATTCAAATGTCCTCACAGGTGTAGTAAAACAAAAGTGTGTGTTCACATAAGTGGGTGGCTGTGTGTGTGTGTGTGTGTGTGTGTGTGTGTGTGTGTGAGCATAAATAGCAGCTCTGCCTCTCCATCCTGAGCCCCTCGGGGATAAACAGGTAGAAATACACTCTATCAGTTTAAATGCAGCCCTCCAATTTAGACCCCAGGTGGGAAAGATACCATCTCTGATTTGAAGCCACGGCTTCATCGACTCCACATCGCTCACTTGTGGCTACGGTAGTGTAAACATTTAATGAAATGACTCTGTTTAATCCCGCTAGTTCCTTAAAAGCAACTCCCCTTTTTACATCACCAACAGGTGATAGAAGCAGAAATGAAGCGTGCTTGACGGAGGGGGAGAAACGGGGAAGAGAGAGTGGGGTGAGAGGATAGAAGAGGCTGTAATAGGGAGCTGGGTGCCGTTTGGGAGACTGGTGTGGGTGGGGGGGGGGGGGGTTGACTGTTTAAACACTCACAGACACCCATGCGTGTCGAGACTGCCAATCCTCTGGGAAATCAGGGCCCGGGAAGCCGCCAGGCTCCCTGGAAAGATCCCCATTTCTAAGCACAGAGATCTGACATTTTGAAATGTGAGGCGGCCAAACCACCTGCCACATCCAAAGGTTTGATATGAGGCTCTGATGAGACAGACAGGGATGGGAAATGGGTCTCATTTGTTAAATTTCTAGATCTCATTGCTTCCTTTCTCCTCCCCCCCTTCCTCTCTCTTTCTCTCTCCAGATTCATCATCATTGAGCTACAACTTTGGGAGGTGTCTGGGTATCTCTATAATGAGAGCAACCCCCTAGATATTATTGATCTATGTCCTCAATTACCTTCCAACTCTCAATTATTAAATACAGTTCCATCTCCTTTACTTCCAGGAGTTGTTCAAAGGGAAGAAGGTTTAACTGCTGCCTCTTCCTGCACAGATAAGTGTTTCTGTGCTACATGTCCTTTCTGATTGATGCTGCACTATAATTTAATCTCTAGAGTCTTGATTTGTAAAGCAAGCGTTTCCTAAGTTATCCCACACTGCCAAGGTGACCGGGTCTCTGCAGTTCATAATGTCTCTGCAGCTCTTCTTCCACTTTATCTTTAAAAGCAAATTTACTCATAACTATATGTCATTGCATATGGTAAATGGATGGACTTTTCTAGTCTTCTGACCACTCAAAGAGCTTTACACTACATGTCAGCATTCACCCATTCACATTCATACACTGATGGCAGAGGCTGCCATGCAAGGAGCCAACCTGCCCATCAGGATCTGATCTAAATACTCATTCACACACCGGTGGCTCAGCTTTCGGGAGCAATTCATGGTCCAATATCTTGCCCAATGACACTTCGACATGCAGGGAGCCGAGAATCAAACCGCCGACCTTCCGATTAGCGGACTACCTCTGAGCCACAGCTGCCCTATACATGCACATGCACATAGCCACATACGTGTAACCCTCAGCTCAAGGACAATGGACGAGGACAATATCCCAGTACCCACTCAGACCCTTACCAGTTTACCTTTCAGCAAACTGTCTCTTTCCTTGTTAAGCAAATGTATGGGCGTATGTAAGTGTACATGGGATGCATTTATACAGTATGTCTGTATGCGAAGTTCAGAATTCTGTTGCAATTTCGACGCAATTACGTCAAAATGCGCTAAAATGGAGCGTTTCAGACAGAGGGTAAATACAGGCATATTCAGGCCGACAGTATGAGGAAGTGTTTTTTGAACATTACAGCATGTAAAAATGCTCTCATAGAAACACAAAATACAAGTAAGATCCTGAAAATTAGCATAATATGGGACCTTTAAAGCAAATTTACTGTATTGCCTGTGGAACAATTTGTATTATTATCCAATTTTACCAAGGCTACGTGACAGAAAGCAGGGCTCAGATCATGATGTGTGGTTATAATAAAAAGAAAATATGGGCAGGAGTGATGTGAGCTGAGTACTCCTCAAATGTCCCAGAGCAGAAAGAGGAACCAGTTATGAAACCGTACCGTAATCAAACAGGGTTTATCAGCATACTTGACTTTATTGAAAACCCTTGCATACTAAAGACAAACTAACTGAACTTTGTGCACTCAGTAACAACCCTTCAGCACCAGAATCTCCTCCTAAGCAGTCAATCAAAATGTTACACCCCAAAGTGGAGGGTGAGAGAGAGCTCCTCTTCACTGAAGAGCAGAGAAAAGGCATCATTTCTGAAGAATTTGATTTGGCTTGTTACCCTGGGGTTTGGTATATCATATAACAAAGTGTTTTTTGTGCTTGTCTTTTAATATCAAAAGTCGTTATGTGTATTGTTCTGACTCCCATCAAAGTGTTTTTACAGATGTTTCCTGTTTCCTCATCTGCATCCTCGCAAAAAACGCACATGTAAAAGAAAATGTAGCCAATGATTTGGCAAAGTTGAATAATGATTCCAAATCAATAATCACCCACAGGACAAATACAGACACGTGTCTAAAAACTTACACATCACTGATACACATGCATACTAACTTCAGAAATCTCCCTTAACTTCTCATGTAATGACAGTAGTTAAAGGAAAATCCTATTACGTAATATTATTATATTAATCACTATGCAGACTAATAATTGAAAAAAACATGTCAACTTGTTCCATCAGACTGGAGCTGTGTGCAGGTTGATCAGACAGTAACCTGTTATCAATAAACCAGAGGCAGCAGCATCGCTGCATTGCAGTGTAACAGTGCAGAGTTACAACTTTAACCTCACGCTGCAATTCTGCTTCAATAGATTATTGTTTGGTAGCTAAACTTTGATAAGTAAGTGTGTGACTTTAGCACATTTTCACGGTGCATGTGTGCGTTGAGGTGTAATAAAGCTTCAGTAGGCAGAATTTTTTGGGGCATCATTGGGCAAAAATCCCATAATAACCTTTTAGAATATTGTAATTGAAGTGTTCTGAGAGAAAACTAGACTTCTGCTCCTCCTCATGGCTCTGTCTTCAGGCTTTAGAACACCTAGCCTGTGACGGGAGACTTTGACCAATCACAGGTCATTTCACAGAGAGAGAGCATTCCTATTGGCTGTGCTTCAGCTAGTGGGCGGTGCTTGATATTTCCTCGACAGATCTCAACATGGCTGCCGGGTCACAAACTTGTGTTTTTTTTGTTGTAGAAATAGGCATTACAGTAACAGAATATTGATTCATTATACCTCAGCGACAACGTAGTCGGGGGTATATGGCACTCTGCATGTCCGTCCTACCGTCCGTTCGCGTGTCACACTTTGGTTTCCGGAGCAGAATTCGGAAACTATTTAACTAATGAACTTCAAATTTGGTATGATGGTTGACAGTGTGGTCTAGTTGTTTCTTTTAGGGGTTAGAAGTCCAGGGTGCCCAAAACTTTTTCAATTTTGGCAAAAAACTGTGATTTTTCCAGAGTAGAACTCGAACTCTTGTCTTCTGCTGACTTTATCCTGAGGAAGGTGAACTAATAACAAGCTAGATTGTGCTCAATAGACTAATTCCATTAGTTCCAAAAGGGTTAAACTTTTGGCCCTACTTTAGTAGAGGTCAAGCAGTGAGTGAGGCGATGTGAGCCATGCTCACTTTTGGCTTTGATTCATGTTTGATCAGCGCTGCCTAGTTTGACCGTTTGGTCGGAGTTCGAGAGTGATTGACAGCCAGCTCTCATAGACGGCAGCTGGACGGCAGACTCCAGATCAGCTCTGATTGGTTGTTTTCCTCTGGTCTGTGAGGACACGGGAGGATAAAGAGGAACAAGATTTTTTTCATATTACCTGTCTCATGCGCTACTGTCAGCATACAGTGACCGTTTTATAAAAATAACGTTATTTTTTAATCATGTTTGCTCCAATCTCGCCTACTGCAGTTTTAAGAGGGGTTGAGTGTGTATGAACAATCTGCTTAGAAAACGACAGGGTGCTTTTTGGGGTCAGATCACAGTTGGTGATTTTAGTTGTTGATTTGTCCTTTGACGTCCTAAATGTATGCCCAGTTGTGTGTAATATGTGCAGCACGTACAAGCCTTGTATGTGGGGAAATAATGGGTTTTAGATGTATCTAATCAGACATTTTTCTCAAAGTGAAACTATTTCAAAACTGCATTAGCTCTGTTTTACAAGGTTCAAGTGAAAATGTTGCTTTTCCAGATCTTTACTATACTGCTGGTTAAGCAATGCAGCGGATTTCCAATGCAGTGCTCCAGGCAGGATCAGATAAGTTGGAAAGATGACTGGCGCCCTCTAGCAGTCAACTTGATGTGCACAGATAATGTGTGGTCCTCGGAGATTTACCCTCCATGTAATCCGTTTTAGTCACTGTCACAACACACAGAAGGCAGAATTTAGCAGGTTAAGTTTAACTGTATAGTAGAAATCTCTCTCTCTCTCTCTCTCTCTCTCTCTCTGCTGGTGTGAGTGAAGACGCATAATCATCCCTCATTTCATTCTTATTTCCTTGTAATTTTCTGCAGCAGATGCCTCGCATAAAGCAGAGAAATCACTTTGAGCCATGAAGGACTTCACTGAAGGAAATCAATGTAATCTGCTGCGTCTTCCAGTTAATCACAGGGCTTAATAAGTCATGAAATCATTCGGCGTAGGTTGTAGTTTCAGTAAGGTGTGGGGGGTCACTAAGCTGGGCTGCAGGAGGCTGCTGGGAAAATTCAATGTGCCAATTTAGGTTCAAAATATTGCTGCCTTCAGTGTTGTTGGAAATTTTTGAATTTCAACATGATCACACATGGTCAAACCAGAGAAGAGGTCAAACACAACCGGAGAGGAAGGTGGAATTTTCTTTTGCGACCTGGCTTGTGTGACATTTCACACTGCATGTATGTTATGAATAGTGTAGATTGCATATCTTTTCCATCATCACACTTAATAACCAAGCACATTGAAAATTCTCAAATGAATAGTTTCTACTGTGTGTTTCACTTTACCACAGTGTCTGGTGCACTATATATTCTCTTCATGAAGTAATGCTCACTTTTATTGTTATTGTTGTGTTGTGTTTGAAACTGTAGGTCAGTTCACTGCAGTGTAGTGGTGCCTTCAAATGGGGTGGTGTTTACCGTGTTCACCAGAAGAGTCCATATGAACGCCCCCCTCTTATCGTATTCAAGACCTCGTAAGTAGAAAGTTTCTTAAAGCTCCGAGTTCTCGAGTTGTGACGTGTTTGTTGACGTTGTCAGAAATGACGGAGGCCTTGGAAGTTAACTTGTCGGTGCATAATAAGCCCATGATAATAAGTGAATATAATGTAATTTTATTGTTTTTCTTCGTCATTTTATAACATGTCTGAGGAAAATCCTAACGACCTCATCTTTCTCCTCTGTCATTATACCTTTGCATTTCCTGCACTATGTTACCCACTTGCTAGCTTGCTAAACTGTTAGCCTCTGTGGCTTCTAGAGACGCTGACAGTAACGTTAATATTGCTGTTGCTTAGCAGCGGTGCTCTCAAGACTTAACCACTTGAACGGCAAACATATGGTGTACACGACTTCCCGTGTTGTAAACACGAGCTCACGAGTTCCATTTGAAGGCACCAAGTGCTTCCTGTGTTCCACTGATTATGATGCTAAGTGGGACCCAAACCTTTGAACATACACTCCTACAAAAGAGAGCCTGGTTCTCAGTGGAATAAATAAAGGTTGTGGACAGCTTTCTGCAGCAGCTACCTCACCAACATTGTATAACCTGGAAGATTACCTCAAAGCTGCTATACCCCGTTCTACCTTTCACAACATTCAAACTTGACACAAAGTTTTTGTACACTTAAAATGTTTTATAGCAAAGAAAGCAACACTGCTGAGCCATTTTACAATCCAACGGTAGAGGGCCAGTTCACATTCTCTGATCTATCCTGGTGGACCTCCTCTAGTTAGCTATACACTGGGCTGTGGCCATCACTGACGATATGTTGTCTCTATTTAGACTTTACGTTTTTAAAGCCTCCGTATTTTCCAATTTTTTTTATTCAGTTTATTTAAATTTGACCAACCAATGTTAATATTTGCTAATTAGCACAAAAACCCCAAATACAGTGCTGGGTATGTTATTGCAGATATTTGGTAATAAATTTGGTAAGTATTGGACAAATTAAAATTGTCACCAAAGTTATTAAAATTCATCCTGAGGGGGAACATGATTGTTTGTATCAAATTTCACGGCAATCCATCCAGTAGTTGTTGGCACTTTTAATTCAAAACCACAAATGTGAACCTCACCAAAGTCGTTTGGGAATTTCATGGTAAATCCATTCATCCGTTGGGTGAATTAAAGAGCAGACGAGAAAGCAGGCAAATGAGTATTGAAAAGGTTTCAATTCAGATACTATTTTAATCAAATGTTCGGAGGTTTTGAGATCTCTGAGCTTCCTGCCAATACAATGAATGAAATGTAGTTTGTGCTATAGCCTACTAAAAGGAACTCTAGGCCAATGTAGCCAATTTAAAATAGTGTTAATATATTACTCCTCATGGCTCTGTTTTCAGGCTTTAGAACATCTAGCCTGTGACGGGAGACTTTGACCAATCACAGGTCATTTCAGAGAGAGAGAGCATTCCTATTGGCTGTGCTCCGGCTGGTGGGCGGTGCTTGGTATTTCCTCAACAGATCTCAACATCGCTGCCGGGTCACAAACTTTCTCATTTTACAGCTAAACAGTACACTACAAGATGATTCTGAGAACATCTGAGGAGAGAAATAGACATTACAGTAACAGAATATTGATTCATGTTTGATCAGCCTAGTTTGACCGTTTGGTCGGAGTTTGCAAGTGATTGACAGCCGGCTCTCATAGACGGCAGCTGGACAGCAGACTCCAGATCAACTCTGACTGCTTGTTTTCTTCCGGTCTGTGAAATCTTGCAGATGTCATTAGGAGCACTGGAGGACACAGAGGAACATGTTTTTTTTCAGATTACCTGTCTCATGCACTACTGTCAGGATATAGTGAACTTGTATTAATCAAATTTGCTCCATTAACCACCGCAGCTTTAATGCTTCTTGCTTCTTGTATGTAATGAGAGATCTGGCTCCGTCTAAACCCGGAGGTGAACCGTATTTGGTTGTTCCCGCATGAATGAGTCTCCAGAAGGTGAACTTTCCGGCGTGCATGTGAAGGCAGCATGTTGATATGAGTCCCCTGGGTGCCCACTGGATACAGTGACGTGTGGAGAAGGGCGGGGCCTCCTCACAGGTGAACACCTCACAGGTGTAACTTGGGGGAAATGTGAGTCCTGAAGAACAAGTTAGCGTGTTCGTCGCCGGGCTCCCGGGCTCTCTCCTCCTGTCCTCCTCCGGTATGGCCCCCAGCTGTCTGGGTAACTGCGCTCCGTTATTCTTCCTCGCCGTGGTGTTTGACGCTGCCGGGCTGGTCGTGCTCCTCGTCGGGATCTTCGGTAACCTGAACGTGGGAGGCCGGTTCTACGGGGATTTCCTCATCTTCACGGGCTCCATCGTTATCTTCCTCAGTCTGATGTGGTGGGTTATATGGTATACGGGCAACGTACAGCTGTACGCGGAGGACAGGACGGAGGACAGGACAGAGGACAGGACGGTCAGCCTGGACATCAGCTTTACGCACTGGGCCAGGAAGCTGTCCGAGAGGCTCTCCAAGGGCGGACTGAAGCAGGTAGAGGCCGGAGGAGAGGAGAAGATGGAGAAGAAGAGCATGGGCAACGGGAAGGAGAACGGGACCGTGCGCGCTGCTGCTCCGTGTCGGATCACGTGGGAGGACAGCAGCGGAGCCGTGTCGGGCCACGACAACAGAGGCTTTGATGGATGGACTGAGCGTGGCTCTGCGGCGGACAGGAACGTGGAGATGGGGGTGTTGAAGAGCTCTGACGTGGCTCTGCAGCCAGCGGAGGGTAAACCAGAGAGGCTCCTCTGACAGGAGACATGATGGTGCGTATTTCTCCTCCTCATCATCACCTAACCCCTAACCCGGGGCCCCCTCAGCATCCTGCTGCTTTCACTCCAACTTCTTCACTTGACACTTTGAAAAGCATTTCCCATAAACCCACTCCTGACACAAACCTGTACAGGCTCTAAAAGTTAAAGCAAGCCTCTGAAAAATGTATGATCTCTCTGAAAGTCTGGGCCTGAGGAACCAACAAACAATCCTAATTGAAAGCCTTAAATATTCAGCACATTGCCCTGCTCTCACTCTGTCTGTCTGTGTGTCTGTCAGCCTGCTGCTGTTTGGCCTCGTCATTAGCTGCTCACTGCCACAGCTGTAACGCTTTCATCATTACTGTTGGCATCCTCAGCGTTGTCATGGCAGCCCTCCCTCTGCTCTCACCCCAGTCCCAATAATGACATGTCTCACATTATTGTCAGTGATCAGATGACACCCAGTGAAGGAATGGGCACCCTCACACTAACACTACCCCCCAACCCCCTCCAGGAGCCTGCCTGCTCACTCTGCTCATGAATATCTCTAATATATTTTTTCTCTCCCTGGCTGCTGTGAAAAGATCTTCAGTGGCCCGTGGCAGCTTTTAATTAATGAGCCTGACCATTTCTGCTCACCTTCACAGTTCTGCATTATTTTAGCCGTCAGTTTGCTTGTAACCGGGTGGCGAGCCAGACCCCCTTTGGGCCAAAAGGCGCAATTGCATTTTAATGGAACTCAGCAGTGCTTATTGATCCAGTGGAATGAGAGCAGTGGGTAGGTATAGGCCTCCTCACTCAGCCACCAAAGGATCATATATAAGTCTGCTTCATGCACACTCCTTCCATCCACTAGTTCCAGATAGTTAACTTTAATGGGCCCTAGCCTGATTCCCGTATTATCTAACCCTGGCTAATGATCTTGAGATATGGGATTGTGTGAAATGACGTGGTCAAGAACAAACATTGCATACAGAACAATGGGGCTGGTTCCTCACTGTAACTTAACTGTGTTAAATGTGAGACTCACAACTCAGGTTGTGTTCTACGAGTTGACATTCTGTAATCACACATTGCAGGTTTCAAAATAGGGATGCACCGATCCGACTTTTTTAGTCCCGATACCGATACCTGGGCTTTGGGTACTCTGTATCGTGTTTAAAGGTCCCATATCATGCTCATTTTCAGGTTCATACTTGTATTTTGTGTTTCTACTAGAACATGTTTACATGCTGTAATGTAAAAAAACCTCTTCATTTTCCTCATACTGTCTGTCTGAATATACCTGTATTCACCCTCCATCTGAAACGCTCCGTTTTAGTGCATTTCAGTGGAATTACAATGGAATTGCATTGCTAGGCAACAGTTTGGGTCCATATTTACTTCCTGTTAGCTGATGTTATTCACATACACTACAACAGGAAATAAACTGGGACACATTTAGAATGTTTACATTTAAAACCGTGTAATGGTCTAAATATTGTATATTTGCGACATCACAAATGGACAGAAATCCTGTCAGCTTGTTTCAAACGCACAATTTCTGAATACGGGCTGTGTGTATTCCTCCGTATATTGAGCATTTTGATAGTTTAACAGTATTTATAATGCACTTAAACCTGCTTTATAATATAAAAGACATGAAATGTTGGGAAATGTCCCAAATTTACAATATGGGACATTTAATGCCTCACTGTGTGGAAGTGACTGGGATCATTCTGTATAAGACAACATCAGGCTTGACTTAAACATTGCTCTCCTAACTGCATAAAACAAAATGTGACAAATAAATACAGATATAAATGTATTTAATTGTTCTTTATTGTGAAAATAATAATTTGTACATCAGCAACTTGGTGAAAAGTCTTCAAAATTAACAGAAATTACAATTCAGGTGTAAACATTTTTAATGCAGCAACAAATTGGTCAAAACTTAAACAGGACTTAAAATTTCAGGACATAATGTATATAGTATATAAACATAGCACTTAATTTAATAGATCAGCCCCATTGATCAATATCCAGTATCGGTGCATCCCTATTTCAAACTGTGACTCTAAATGACATGTCTTTACATTTGATTATTTTTAGACAAAACATATTAATATAAATCAAACAGTAATAAAGGTATTCTAGTATTTATCCAGTAGAAAGGAAAAGGTTTTGAAACGACATTTAGACCATCATGTAAGATAAAAGAATTTACAAAATTGAACCGTAAAATGAATTACTAAATGAGAAGAAAAAAATCTGGCTGTGTCCCAATTCCATACGTTATAACAGTATACATATAATAACCTTCATAGGCAATAATGTTTCTGCAGTTGGAAATGAAAATACTTATATATCATTATACTAACCAAACATGATACAGTACAGTATGTGCACTGTACAATGTTAATCACATGGCGTCTTTAGAATGTCACTGGAAAAAGAAAAGTGGACAAGCAAACCTTTCCAAACGATTAATTTTAAATTAATCACACATTTTTTCATCTGTTCAAAATGTACCTTAAAGGGAGATTTGTCAAGTATTTGATCCTCTTATCAACATGGGAGTGGACAAATATGCTGCTTCATGCAAATGTATGTATATATTTATTATTGTAAATTAATTAACAACACAAAACAATGACAGATATTGTCCAGAAAACCTCACAGGTACTGCAGTTAGCATAAAACAATATGCTCAAATCATAACATGTCAAACTGCAGCCCAACAGGCAACAACAGCTGTCAGTGTGTCAGTGTGCTGACTTGACTATGACTTGCCCCAAACTGCATGTGATTATCATAAAGTGGGCATGTCTTTAAAGGGGAGACTCGTGGGTACCCATAGAACCCATTTACATTCACTGATCTGGAGGTCAGAGGTCAAGGGACCCCTTTGAAAATGGACATGACAGTTTTTTCTCCCCAAAATTTAGTGTAAGTTTGGAGCGTTATTTAACCTCTTTCACGACAAGCTAGTATGACATGGTTGGTACCGATGGATTCATCAGGTTTTCTAGTTTCATATGATACCAGTATCTTCACTCTAGCTTTAAAACTGAACAGCTACAACCTCAGAAAGATTGATTGCGGTAATGCGTTATTATCACGTTAACTTTGACAGCCCTAGTTTTTTTTGTTTGTTTGTTTTACAATATTTTGTGGAGCTGTCTCACTACACTGCAATTTCTTTTCATCTTGCCTACTGGGAGAATAGTGTACATGAACATCAAACTTATTTTTTTTAGTATACTTAATTATGTCATTTTCTATTTTAGACACACTTAAAACCTTCTTAGAACTGGTATGGAATTGGGACGCAGCTAATAAACATTACAACATGTAAACATGTTCTAGTAGAAACACAAAATACAAGTATGAACCTGAAACTAAGAACAATATGGGACCTTTAAAACCTTCTTAGAATTGGTATGGAATTGGGACACAACTAATGTTTCACAGGCTGTTTTGGGTGGGTGGTCAGGTGGGGCTGTACTGGGCAAACTGGACCTCCAGTTCTTTCTAAAGTCCTGGCTTCAACCCTGACCGAGAGCACATAATGTTAGTTTATCACTGGACATTCCTCCAATGAACACAGGCCTCCGCCTAAGGACAACATTGCTATTGTAGCAGCCACCCGCCTCTCTACGTTATGAGTCATAAAGGGACATTGTCAATCATTCAGATGTGATAGTGGCTTGTATAAAATAATAAATAAGTAACATGGAGAGAGATTAGGTTCAGCTCTAAGTGATGATTGTCTTATCTGTACATGTATTCATGTTGTTGTGTAATGTCAACACAAGGCTGGTAATGATGGAGGGGTGTATCAGTGTTTCATAGCAGTTTTTAGCTCAAACCTGAAGCAGGACAATGTCAGGAAAATCTCACACTGAGGACAGTCCGCCCCGGTTGACAGTCGCGCCGGGAATCCCGTCTCTCCCCACAGGGGGAGATGAGCATATTTGTGGGAATGCTGATTCAGCACTACTAGTACTACTACTACTGCTGCTACCTCTACTTTCCACCCTAATACCACTTTCTATGTTCGTTCTTCTAACGATTTATAGTTTTAAAGTTCATTTCTCCGAAATACTACTTTCTGTCCAAGTACTTATAATTCTAAAAGTTTGTTTCAGCCTAATACTACTTTCTGTTTAACGACGTACAGTTTTAAAGGTTCATTCCACCCAAGAACTATTTTCTGTCTAAGGAGTTAATTAATTTGAACTTCCACCTTTGACAGACTTTTTTTTGGGTAATGCAGTTCAGCTCTCAACTCTGCCAGTTTTACAATTCAGTTCCATAGTTTCAGCAATTCTTTGCAATTTATTCATTCCCTCGAGGTACTATCTCGAGGGAACGAGTTACTTCCTAGAGCACTTCTTCCAATCATTCCTGAGTTTCCACACATTGCTGATGTACGGAGCCCCCCTAGATGATGTACTTCGGTAAAGTTAGAAAGATATTGACAGATTCAAACTTCCTGGATCAATAACTTATAACCAAAATGTTGTTAAGACACAAACAACTGCTATTTATAACCGTAGTAAGGTAGACAACAAGCTACGACCTCATTTGAATCAACACATAACACATAACATTGGTCTCCATGCGCAGCCGGCAGTGAGACGAGCTATCAGGGACCGTCTACAAAGGCAACGCCGAAAAGAGAAAAATATTCAATAACTTCAGTATTGTACAGTGTAGTACCACCAACATTACTTCACACATCAATGATCTTCTCATAGTTGTACTACAACACTTAGTTTGGAAAAATATGCTTTTGCATAATTTTGGTGAATTTTTAATGGGAAAAATATTCATTGACTTCACTTCATAAAGTGTAGTCCCATTAAAATGTCTTAATTAGTTTAATAAGTATAATCGGAAAGAGACGATTGATGTGTGAAGTTGGTGGTATTACACTGCATAATACTGAAGTAATTGAATATTTTTCTCTTTTCGGTGTTGCCCTTGTAGACGGTCCCTGACCACCCATCTCACTGCCGGCTGCACATAGAGACCAACGTAATGTGTTATGTGTTGATTCAAATGAGGTTGTAGTTCGTTGTCTACCTTACTACGGTTACAAAGAGCAGTTGTTTGTGTTTTAACAACGTTTCGGTTATGAGTTATTGATCCAGGAAGTTTGAATCTGTCAATATCTTTCCAACTTTACCACAGTACATCATCTAGAGGGGCTCCGTACATCAGCAATGCGTGGACTGTCAGGAATTTATTGGAAGAAGTGCTCTAGGAAGTAACTTGTTCCCTCGAGATAATAACTCGAGGGAACAAGTTACTAACGCGAGGGAACAAGATAATAAAACATTTCTCCTAGGGCTCTAGGGGGCTCCGTAGGAAATACATTTTCTAGTTTTCAATAAAATTCAGAGGTCCCTCAAGTTTTGCAGAGCATATTAAAGAAAGACTTTATCCTTTGTTTTAAATTGTGTTTTCCCCTCCCTTCACAGTCATTTTGGTGATTTCAACCTGTACAGATATACAAAACCCTTTCCCTCCTCTTCCTTACAGGTGATGTCCGGCTTCCCTGGTGCTGAAGGACGGACTCCCTCTTGCTGCTGCTGCTTTCCAAAAACTCCCAACAGACTGAAAACATTGAGCTTATGAACTAAAGTCACTTTTTTTAAAAAATGGGAAGACAATTTCTTAATCAGGGAAAAGCCTCCTGCATCCACAGTAGGCAGAAGGGCTGCGCACAGACGAAGAAAAGGTCTTACCATGTAAATAGCTAATTTCAATTTATGTGCTGATTTTGTGACATACTGTAAATATCTTTTTCTTGGGAATAAAGTTTACATGTAATTGGATATGGTTGTTGTTTAAGGGTGTTTCTGCATACAGGTGACTAACACTGTTTGGTGCCAGATAACAGCACAGTAACACCCATGCACTGAGTTGCGAAAGAGACTTCTTATCTGCTCTTCCTTGTCTGGGTTCTACCTTTTTATTGTTTTTTTTATACGCCACACAGGAAGCTGTTTTTTTTTTCTCATCGTCACTTTTTGAAGGGTGTAAACAGCGCCCGGGGTGTTTGTTCTCCCACTGTTTTATTCCAAATTATCAAGGCCAATATTTCTAGCTTTTCCAAATCCACCAGTGAGCTTGAAATGAGTCCTGGATCAGTGGATGCTGGAATTTAACGAAGCCACTTCCTTAATGATAGAGTCGGAAATTCTCTTGACATGGTTAAGGAAACCTATTTCTCCTGTCAGACACTGTCATAAAAAAATGTGAGATGTAGATACAGAAAGGAATGTGACCCGGGTGTTTAAACTCTTCCTTCTCATCAGCCTCACCTCAGACTCACAGGCGGCGCTGAAAAGGGAAGAAGCGTTTCTTCAGACTTTATTTCACTCCTAACATTTATCACGTCATACAGATAAACCGCTAAAGCTGTGAATAACCGCCAAAAAGCACAGTCAGCTCCTCTTATCATGGATTATACCGGCTATCTCGGCCGCTGCCTGCTGTTTTTCTTCATCGCCGTCCTCCTGGATGCACTAGGCCTCATCCTCTTCTTCGTCGGGGTCTTTGCTCCCCTCAGCTTCTGGGATTTCTTCATCTTCTCAGGACCCCTCATTATCTTCTTCAGCCTGGGGTTCTGGATCTTGTGGTACCTGGCAAACCTGGAGGTGCCATTGGAGGAGTTCCTTCCCAAATGAGATTCACAGCTTCTTCATTTGCAGCTTTCAACGTTTTCCAGTAGCTGTTGGGTGCTGGAGAATGAAACCAAAGGTACAACTACAGGTGCAGATCGTCACATTTAAAGCACTGCACAAAAATCACGACTTGTTGTGAAGTGAAGGATTTTGCTTTGATAAAGCTCTTTTCCTTTCTTTGTAGGGTGAAACATTCTCAGCTTCTACTCAGATCTCGCCGGTGGATGTTTGTGTATTTTGCTTCGCCACCGAAATAAATGTGGAAAGGACAAACATGGAACTTTAATCTGAAAGGACAATCCATGTGATGAACACCTCAGAGATTTAGAAACAGACTGAGGCACAGTTTTAAAGGAGGGGGGCACATTTTTAAAATGTGTTAAGACTCACATTTAAAACCCTGGTTCTTTGCAAACTGTACATTGATAATAGTTACATTATTTATTCATTACTCAGTGCAATAAATGAATGTAAAATAATATCAATTAAATATGTAGCTTTGTGGTCATTTGATGACAATCCCCTCATACATACAGAGGTTCAGTAACTAGCCAACTTCCCATCACCTCCTGACTCGTGATGATTCCATGCAGTGCATTTAGTTTATTTCATCAGATCATGTGGATATTTAATGTTTTTAACTGATGTCTCACTCTGACTTCAAAATCTGGACCAAAATATCTGTCCTCTACTTGGACATTTCTGCTCCATTTACACCTGGATGACACAGCTTATCGGGTATTTACTGCCTTTCTTTGTTATTGATTTCCTTCCAGGTCCGTTGTTCCCGATCAGTCTCCGAGGTGATTTCCCCCGTTGTGAAATCTGAGTATTGGTCGCTCAACCCATTCAACAGAAACCAGTCAAACTGGGTCCATTAGCTACGGGTAGTGCTCTCATTTTACAAGAATGGGTATGTGTGAGGAGGATGGAGGAGAAACATTATTTCCTGTCAATGAAACATCATATAAAAATATAGTTGAATCGGACATTATGAAGCTGTTTGCACAGATTTGGTCATGAAATGTGCTGCCGTGTAATCTTTACATCAAGTATGTGGCACAACTTGTTTCTCTGTTCCTAAAGTAGACACACCCTGTTTACAGTGTGGCTGATATTTAATCTCAACACCAGAATAATCCTCAGGTTTCAGGTTTCTCAGGAACTTCAACAACAAGACAAAGATAAAGGAGAAAACAAGAGAAACTAAGCATTTTTTAGAAAAAGGTCCTCTTTAGTTGCTTTGGATTTACTAATACACACAATGTTATGACATTTCAATAAAAAAATTATTGGATTTCAAAATGTAGTTACAGTGTCGATTGCCTCTTAAACGTCTTTGCACAAGGAGTAGGCCCACGCAGACATTTAGCCTTGCACAAGGGGAGTATTTGGAAATGTGTCTGCCAGACATTATTATTTCATAACTGCATCCTAATGTGTCAACCAGCTCCAGGAGAATTACTTTGAGCTGGTCGACATGTGATTCTAAGGTGTCACAGTCCCTCTGTCTGTCTGTCTGTCTATGGGGCTTCGGGTTTCACCTCACACCTATTGTGTCTTTCCATTACCTGTTGCCAGCCTGCTGTACAGTGCATGGCCAACACGCACACACAAACACTCCCACACCTGCCCTGGGTCACCTGAACATGACACTGTTTGACTCAGCACTGTGGTTACAAAGGGGACGGGGATTAAGTTCTGCCAGGCCTGTCAGTGTGGTGTTTGGTTGTTGTGGCTCCTGCCAGCACTTCACACTGCAGCAGCACTGTGCTGGCATTTTATGTGACGGACTTGCAGAGTAAAGTTCAGTGATGG
Organism: Sebastiscus albofasciatus; assembly: GCA_916701655.1. Classification (NCBI taxonomy): domain Eukaryota; kingdom Metazoa; phylum Chordata; class Actinopteri; order Perciformes; family Sebastidae; genus Sebastiscus; species Sebastiscus albofasciatus. The sequence continues at coordinate 35,596 of CAKAOI010051948.1, forward strand.
AAAAAGTATTGAGATATTTTATACAAGTAAAACTTACAAAACCAGAGTACAAAAAATAATCCATTAAAGTCTTGTCATTTAAAGTGATAGTACAGCAAAATGTACCTATTTTGTATTATTTATCCTGTTAAATAACAGTGTGTAATGTGAAAGTAAATTGGCAGGAAGGATTTAAAAATCCCATAATAACCTTTCAGCATATTGTAATTCAAGTGTTCTGAGAGAAAACTAGATTTCTGCTCCTCCTCATGGCTCTGTTTTCAGGCTTTCTCTCTAGCCCGTGACAGGAGACTTTGACCAATCAAAGGTCATTTCAGAGAGATAACGTTCCTATTGGCTGTGTTCCGGCTGGTGGGCAGTGCTTGGTATTTCCTCAATTTGATCTCAACATGACTGCCGGGTCACAAACTTTCTCATTTTACAGCTAAACAGTCCACTACAAGATGATTCTGAGAACATCTGAGGAGAGAAATAGACATTACAGTAACAGAATATTGATTCATGTTTGATCAGCGCTGCCTAGTTTGACCGTTTGGTCGGAGATAGAGAGTGATTGACAGCCGGCTCTCATAGACGGCAGCTGGACGACAGACTCCAGATCAGCTCTGATTGGTTGTTTTCCTCCGGTCTGTGAAATCTTGCAGATGCCATTAGGAGCACCAGAGGACACCGGAGGACACCGGAGGACACCGGAGGACACCAAGGAACATGATTGTGTTGTGTGTAAAAAATTGTGAGACTAGTCGAATGGTAAAAGAAAATAAGTTGTTGCTTTTTGAGAGAATCTGTGCTGAAGACTGGCTGCATAGAGGCCATTTTCACTGCCTGTTTATGATGTTTTCTCTTAAAGCTGCAGTGGGTAGAAATGGAGCAAATATGATTTTAAAAAGTCATTTTTATAAAACGGTCACTATATCCTGACAGTAGTGCATGAGACAGGTAATCTGAAAAAAATTCCTCTGTGTCCTCCGGTGCTCCTAACGGCATCTGCAAGATTTCACAGACCGGAGGAAAACAAGCAGTAAGAGCTGATCTGGAGTCTGCCGTCCAGCTGTCGTCTCTGAGAGCCGGCTGTCAATCACTCACAAACTCCGATCAAATGGTCAAACTAGGCAGCGCTGATCAAATATGAATCAATATTCTGTTACTGTAATGTCTATTTCTCTCCTCAGATGTTCTCAGAATCATCTTGTAGTGTACTGTTTAGCTGTAAAATGAGAATGTTTAGTCATGTTGAGATCAAGTTGAGGAAATACCAAGCACCACCCACCAGCCGGAGCACAGCCAATAGGAATGCTCTCTCTCTCTGAAATGACCTGTGATTGGTCAAAGTCTCCCGTCACAGGCTAGATGTTTTAAAGCCTGAAAACAGAGCCATGAGGAGGAGCAGAAGTCTAGTTTTCTCTCAGAACACTTGAATTACAATATGCTGAAAGGTTGTTATGGGATTTTTGTACAATGATGCCAAAAACATTCTGCCTACTGACACTTTAAGTGTTGTGAGAGCACTGATACAGTGAGTGAACTGGGCGAAGCTGAAACACGTTACCTCCTGACTTCTGAAATATGTTTTTGTTTTATGGGAAGTAGTTCAAACTGCAGCACCGTTACTGGTTGGTTCGGTTAACTGAATTTGATGTGATCTGCTGTGTTTTTATTACTCCAAGCAAAAACAAAATCTTCATTATGTCTGGTTCTATTATTAGATTTTGATTTTACTCTTCCTCTTCTTTTTTCTATTTGTCCTCGTATTACATTAGTTGAACATTGTTAAGCCAATCATCTGGCTTATAGTTACTAGGAAAAGGAAAAAAAGGGACTAAAATAAAAGTGTGTTTTTGATTTGTTTTTTCATTTGATACAGGGTTTTTTTTGTTAAAAGAACAATCAGGCTGTTGACTGTAGGATTATCAACTAATAAATGGTGAAAATATAAAAAGTTTATTATATACTGCATACCTAAATATATTAATAGTGACAGGATTGCCATGGGTGCCAAAATCAGCCATCAGAAAAAACCTAACTTTAGTGCAGCTAAAGTTCTGTGTGAGAAGCATGGGAGTGATACTGGACAGGTTTTTTTTATTTGCCTATAAATGACATAAAGGTTTGGAGTTTTCTTAATCAGCTTATTATACAATGCCATTTTGTGATCATGTAGTTTGACCCAAAATGTTCACGAGATGGCTCTTTTGGAAAGAATAGCAGATAGCATTGTTGCATGAACTCATAGATCCTAATTGGGACCACGAGTGTATGTCAGGATGGGTGTGTGGGACGCCGTTGGCCGAGGGGTCTGTCACACGGGTCAGATGATTCATAACAGTCCCAAAATAACACTGCCTTCCAGTACCATGGTCAGTGGCCATAAAGTGGACAACCTATTGGACAGTTAAAAAAAACAAAAAAAAAACAACCTCCACAGCTGGGAGATGGAGCTCCCCCTGGTGGACAACAATGTCCCCTACAACAACACCACCGAGGGATTAACACCATCTACAGGCAGAAGGTGGAGCTGCAGGAGGAACAGCCATAACAGCAGACAGCAGAGGAGCTGCTGCAGTGCCATCCAGTGGCCATCCACCTCCACCATATGCTGGACTGTTGGACCAAGCCTCAAAGATATCTGCATTGACACCTCAAGAGAATGTCATGCCTTCCCACTACTGTATGGAGTCCAGTAACAATGCAGAACAATATTTAAACCAGTCATAAATATGACAACGGTGAATGCATGTGTGCACATACCAGAAAGGACATTTGATTCTTACTTCTCCTGAATGCTCCAAGTCTTCAACATTCACAGTGGCAATGAATAAGCAACCGATACCACTGATGACACTGTGTGGGAGAGACAGTTTGTCCAGACCTTGGTGGATGGTCTGTGCCTGGAGATCAGAGCCAGGCTGAATGACATACAAAATACTGCATGCATGCTGAGACTGTTGTTCAGGAGGAAAGAAACCAACTAATTAAGGAATAAAAAAACAGCTGAGAATCTTCAGATGGTTCAGCTGACCTAATATGCTCCATCAGGCTGAGAAAGAGGCCGTAGATCAGGAAGAGGCAAGAGCTTACGCTCTGACAGCAGAGAAAGAATTGATGTCTTTCTCTCTGCTACAAGTCTGAAGAACTCTTTTAAGATCAGAGTCCATGGCTCTACCTATGAAATGTTGGCTGACACAGGAGCTACGAGTCATCGTTGAGATCAACAACAGAATCCTTTTGGATGTCTCAAAGTATTAAGACCTGCACTAGTAAACGCCCCCCACTTATAGGAGCAGCGACACACTTTTTGTAGTTGTTTTGAGTCATTTTGTAGTCGTTTTGCATCTCTTTATATTTGATTTGTGTCTTTTTGTAGTCATTTTACATCTTTTTTTTAGTTGTTTTG
>CAKAOI010051949.1:4008-11508 GCA_916701655.1 Sebastiscus albofasciatus
CATTTGGGTTCTTTGGTGTGGTATTCACCTAACAGTTGGCGTCCATGTTTGTTTTGGTACAAGAACACGCAACAGTTGCTATAAGAACACGCAACAGTCGCTATAAGAACACGCAACAGTTGCTATAAGAACACGCAACAGTTGGCGTCCATGTTTGTTTTGGTACAAGAACACGCACCAGTTGCTATAAGAACACGCAACAGTTGCTATAAGAACATGCAACAGTTGCTATAAGAACACGCAACAGTTGCTATAAGAACACGCAACAGTTGGCGTCCATGTTTGTTTTGGTACAAGAACACGCAACAGTTGCTATAAGAACACGCAACAGTTGGCGTCCATGTGTGAAAAACAACCCAGCTGTCAGTCAGTCAGTGAGCAGCAACATCATGAGTTGAATCATTTCTTGGTTTCTGTTTGGCGGCTGAACTCTCCACGGTCGGAGGTTTTAAACTCCTCTCTTCTTCTCTGTTTCTCTTACAGCTAAACCGGAGCCGACTACTACGAGTCCACCGACGACCCCAGCTGAGTCCAAACCCCGCACTCCAACACCCGGACCAGTCTTAGTGCCTGTGAGAGCTGCAATTCAAACCCCAGCTCCTGTCGTATATTCACCAACGGAGAGACCACACTTAGACCAACGCACCTCCCCTCACACCACCGCCTCCGTGACCGCCATGTTAGACGACATTCAAGAGTTTGACCCACACAGAGTCGAGGCGTTACCAGACAGAGGACATATTTACCTCCCCATGCAGCTCCCTCCCTTACCCACCACCCATTCGCAGCCCGAACACCTCGACATCTCTCAGGCGGGAGGCCCGGCGGGGTCGGGCCGAGGCGAGAGCAGCGGGGAGGCAGGAAGCAGCGATGACGGCCCGAGTGGGGCTGAGGTGGTGACCCCGACGCAGGCGGGGATGGAAACCACATCGAGATCTAGTTGGGTTCTAGAGACCACCACAGGGTCGGAGCTGGGGGTGAAAACATCGAGACCGTCACAGCTCCTAGAGGTCGCCCCAGAACGCGTCACGCCTGGACCGGGACTGGTGGTCGTTCCAGAGATCCACACCCTGGAACCAGGCCTACCAGCCGGGACCGGAGAGGTGGGGCAACAACCGGCCGTTGTTTTCAAAGAGGACGTCACGCCTGGAACTACATCGACGTTTGACCTCGGCCAACCACTGGTCCTTCCTGTAGACGGAGAGTCTTCAGCCAAACCGCCGATCCATCTCATCATCGTCAACGTGCACGACCGAAACCAATCAGGTGAGTCCAGGAGGGGGGGACACATCAGCACCCATTGGGAATCTCATTGGGGCGTGACGACTGATGGGATCAAGTTGGTCCAGGTCTGTTCTGGTCTGGGTGTGTTGGTCCGGGTCTGTTCTGGTCTCGGTCTGTTGGTCCGGGTCTGTTCTGGTCTGGGTCTGTTGGTCCGGGTCTGTTCTGTCTGGGTCTGTTGGTCCGGGTCTGTTCTGGTCTCGGTCATTTGGTGTTGATAGATAAAATCCTATAGTTTGTAATATGTAAAGATTCAGATCCAGTCGTTCTCACAACGATTATTCAAAGCGTCCGTGTTTGTTTTGGTACCAGAACACGTGCCAACCGTGTCCCAGGACGATCTGAACGCTGTTTCAGGGGGTTAATTGGGAGTTAAAGAGAAAATCGGACCATTTCTTCGTCATTCTCTTGACATGTTTTACAGTAAAGTGCTCTCACATGGACCTTAAGGTCGGTAGAGAACCTCTGCTGGCAGGTTGAACATCAGCGTGATGCTGTGGGATTCACAGACGGACCTCCAGAGTGCGATTACTGGAGAAACCTGGCAGACGGTTGACTTTATTTCACACCACGTCTTCTGTTTGACATCTCTGACCTCGACTGAACTCAACAACTCACATTTATATTCCCACTCATGTCATGTATGTACCCCCCCGTCCACCTTTCAGCAGCGGTTTCAGCTCAACGTTCTCACGTTTCACATGAAACTGTTCCGTCTTTCAGCGAGAGCATTCGTCTCTCAGTGACTTGGTGTTTGTCGGAGACGTTACGGTAATCTGCTGCGGTTGATTTAATTCTGTTTGTTGTCTTCGTAGGAAACAGTTTGTTACTTTCAGTACGCTGACAGATTCTCACACAAACACACTGTTTTCACATCCAGATGTGGAAAGTTATGAAATTTCCGCTCGGCCAGTTTTTGTGGCTCGACATATTGTAAACACATCTCAGTGTCTCCGGCGGGAAAACCAGCCTCATGAACAGTCACACACATCACAGCAGATCACTGTGGAGGTCCGATGGAGGGATTAACCTCCTCTAGAGACGTTCATATCTGTAGAAGAGCCGACAGACATCACAGACATGGGACCTCGCTTTCTGTAACTAACAACTTCTGCAACAATCTCTGCTCTCGCTCTCGTTTCCCACATTCGTCTGTATTCACGGATGGATTACTCAACAGACTAACCAGGCACAGGCCCCGGGGCCCGAGGGCTCAGGGGCCCGGTTAAAGTGGACGTTACTAACATTACTTGTTGGAGAGTCCTCAGGCAGCAGTACTGCTAGTAGGGACTGCTCCTAATCGTTTAATAGTATCTTCTGATACCGAGAAAATGAACCTTAAAGGAGATCAGTCCAGTATTTAATCCTCTTATCAACATGGGAGTGGACTAATATGCTGCTTTATGTAAATGTAGGTATATATTTATTATTGTAAATCAATTAACAACACAGATCAATGACAGATATTGATCCAGAAACCTAGCAACGGATTCCTCAGGATTTCTAGTTTACTATGATACCGGTATCATGAGGATGAGGATCCCGCTGTGACCGGATTATGAGCTCCTCTTTGAACTAAACAAACCGAACTAGTTAACCACCGCCAGACGCAACAAGTCAGGAAAAGACTCAGTGACTCACAACTTGATCCCACATCAAACCGATTTCATTAATGTCCTCAGGAGTGGAAACTGATCGGCCTCATATGATGATATATTTAGAACACGCCTCCAACATTTCAGTAATAAACACAACTCGGCTGAACACATGAACGCTGTAATCTGAGATGTGAGAGTAAGACTGTGTTTGAGTGGGACAATGTGGGACAATGTGGGACAATGTGGGACACGTTACTCTACAATTTAGATATCATATCTATCTACCTAAAATACTAAACATTCTGCCCGTTATCTTGTAACCTCTCTTCTAAGTAGTTTCTCAGTCTTTGTTGTAGCTGCTCTTCCTTTGTCTTTGTGCTAGTTTCCATCACATTCCTCCTGAATCTGCAGAGCTCGGGACTTTTTGCGGTGACTCAGTTTTTCTCCGTTGGTCAGAGTGTAGTGAAGATGGTGAGATGTTGACCTGCACATGTCTGCAACCCACCCGACCCGTCTTGAAACACGGACCAAGGAGTCTAACGCACGCGTGAGTCAGAGGGTGCAAGCAAAACCCCGTGGCGCAATGAAAGTGAGGGCCGACGTGTGTCGGCTGAGGTGGGATCCCGGCCCCGCGGGGTCGGGCGCACCACCGGCCCGTCTCGCCCTTCACCGTCGGGGAGGTGGAGCGTGAGGACCTGAAAGATGGAGACGAGAGGTTAACGTCACGCTGCTGTAAAGTGGTATCGGAGCCGTTTTACGAGTACGAGCACAGTATCGGACCCGATACCCGATACCCGATACTGGTGTCGGTGCATCCCCAGTCTCAATATGTGGGACGTGGGATAGAAATGCTGTGCAGTCCCTCGTAAAGTGGGACGTCTGGTCAGCCTTTAGAAAACCACAAAATATTCCATTTACGTTGATAGAAATTAGAGAAAAGTGTCAGATCGTCTCGTTGGAAGCTGAAAGCAGACCAACAGGTTTCTGTTCCTCAAAGTAAGGGACAGAAAAAGGTTCAACATTTGCTAATTACTGGAGGAATAAACTAAATGATCGTCTCTATTGTCCGTTTCCTGTCTGCGTCCAGTGGACCAGATCCTGGACATCCTGAACCAGCCGGCGCTCGGCATCGACGGCTCCCAGTTTCAGATCCCCCAGATCACGGACCTGTCCCAGGGGACCGGCGAGGACGTCCTGGGCAGCGGAGGAGACATGGAGGTTTCTCCCATCGGCCTGCCTCCGACCGTCAGCTTCGTCAACGGAAAACACGAGGTACCGGCGTCCACGCGGAGGATCAACAGATAACTCTGGAGTGAAATCGGGTCGTAAGTTCTAATAAACGTACTTTTCTGATCCGTTCAGGTGAAGTTTGAGCCGGAGCGGCCGGAGGAAGCCAGAGGAGACCAGTTTGAGACAGCCACACCTGTCCAGGTAGATGAGTTGGAGGAAGAAGAAGAAGAGGAGGAGACAAGCGCGACTCCCTTCGACTACGGCGCCATAGAAATCCACCCAGAGGAGACGCCGACAGAGGAGACGCCGACAGAGGAGACGCCGACAGAGGAGACGCCGACAGAGGAGACGCCTACAGAGGAGACGCCGACAGAGGAGACCCCGACAGAGGAGACACCTACAGAGGAGACCCCGACAGAGGAGACGCCGACAGAGGAGACGCCGACAGAGGAGACGCCTACAGAGGAGACCCCGACAGAGGAGACGCCGACAGAGGAGACGCCGACAGAGGAGACCCCGACAGAGGAGACGCCGACAGAGGAGACGCCGACAGAGGAGACGCCTACAGAGGAGACGCCGACAGAGGAGACGCCTACAGAGGACGCCGGTGACACCGTCCCTCGTCCTTCAGATGTAGTTACGGACTCGGGCGTTGATGCCGACACGATCATCAAAACTCAAGAACCAGGTGATCAGACCGCCATGAGAACCTCCACCACAGCGCCGTATACACACCAAGCACCCACCACGCCATCAGGCTCAGTCCCCCCCGCCGTCTCCGTGAGCCGTGAGGCCGGCGCTACGCAGGAGGAAGGCTCTGCAGACGCCGCCGTGCCCACGGCGGCTGCAGGCAGCCAGCGCGCCGTCATGACCGACGAGACGGAACTCGGTGGGACGGAGCTTCCTACTTCAATCCCGGACACGCGGTCGCGGGAAACCACCACGCCGACGATGACGAGGGAAGACTCGGAAGGATCCGCCTCTGGAGAAGACGAAGCATCGGAAGGGTCCGCCTCTGGAGAAGACGAAGCATCGGAAGGGTCCGCCTCTGGAGAAGACGAAGCATCGAAAGGGTTCGCCTCTGGAGAAGACGAAGCATCGGGACAAGCATCGGGACAAGACCCGGCAGAGATGCCCAGCTATACCAGCACGCCGCCGCCGACTCGTTCCACGCCTCACACCCAGAAACCTGCAGTTTCACCGGCTGTCGGCGCCGTCACAGAAGGTTCAGGTGCAGAGCAGCTGTCCGGAGAGGGGGAGGTCACCGGGGACCCGGGTGGTCTGGTTGACCCTCCCAGAGAGGTCACTGATACCGTTTTACCAGATGTGGCAGCTGTGACTGTTGCAGACCAAACCTCAGACCTCAGCACGCCAAAACACTCCGGAAGCCTCTCCACGACCTCGCCGCTGTACACCTTCGACCACGACACCCACTCCGTCCCCCAGTGGGCTCTGGTCCCGGACCCGGCCGCCACCCCTCTACCGGACGATGGTTTCGTGGACTATGGCAAAGAGATGGCCCCCCTTCTGCTGGAGGCGCTCCCCCAGAAACCAGAAGAGACCACGGAGCAGCCGGAGAGCAGCTCTTACTCGTCTGTGGACGTCAGCACCGTGGACGTCGGCACCGTGGACGTCGGCACCGTGGACGTCAGCACCGTGGACGTCAGCACCGTGGACGTCAGCACCGTGGACGTCAGAGGTACAGGAACTTAAATAATTCATTAATTCATTAATTAGTAAATGAATAAATGAATGAATAAATAAATAAATTAGTACATACATAAATAAATACATACATTTAAAAATAAATATAAAATAACTAAAAAAAAACCTGATGCAAAAATAAATACAAAATAACAGCAAAAATAAAATAAATAAATCAAAATAAATGCATAATATATAAATACATAAATAAATAAATACATAATACATACCTATAAAATAATATAAAATAACAGTAAAAATAAATGAATAAATAAATGAGTACATATATAAAAATAAATATAAAATAACTAAAGCACTAAATGCAAAAAAAAATAAATAAATACAAAAATAACAGCAAAATAGTATAAATAAATACAAATAAATGCATAATAAATTAATATATACAAAATAAGTAAAAAATAAATACATAAATAGATAAATAAATACATTTAGAATAAATAGCAAATAAAAAAATAAGTGCAAAAAAAACCAAATGTATACATAAATAAATACATTTTAAAATAAATATCAAATAAATGCATAAATGGATGAATACATTTAGAATAGATGTAAAATAAAAAAAATAAGTAGAAAAATAAATATATTGAAAACAAATGCAAAAATAAATAAATACATTTCAAAAGATCGAATATAAATACATTAAACAGAAGAGTAAATAATAAAAATAAGGGAATTAATACAAAGATAAATAAAGAAGCAAATTAAAACAGAAATACCAATTACTACTGAGCCACATCTATGAGGCTTATAGCGAGCGATAAGGTACATTTAATGGTCTACTGGAGTGATTTGAATGGATTCCCGTTTGCTTTGTGTCCTTTGTGTAGATCTCCTGCCCTGCTCGACCAACGTCTGTCATCATGGAGGCTCCTGTTACCAAAAAAACACACAACCTATCTGTGTCTGTGCACCTGGATACACCGGGCCGCTCTGTGAAACAGGTATGTACATATATCTATACACAGAGTCATGACCTGTATGTAAACTAACCGTACTGACAGACGTACCACCGGCTGCTGTTGTGTGTCTGCAGATGTTGATGAGTGCCGGTCTAACCCCTGTCTGAACGGAGCCACCTGTCTGGACGGAGTCGACTCCTTCAGCTGCCTCTGTCTGCCCAGCTACACGGGACCGCTCTGTGAACAAGGTCAGCTGGTAGTACTGTAGTACTACTGTCACACAATACCTGTAGTACTGTAGTACTACTGTCACACAATACCTGTAGTACTACTGTAGTACTACTGTCACACAATACCTGTAGTACTGCAGCTAGTACTACTGTAGTACTGACAAAGGTCAGCTGGTAGTACTGTAGTACTGATGACAAAGTACTACTCTGGGTCTTATTTCTGTAGTTTGGGCCATTATTAAGATAAGTAAAGATAATATAATAAGATAAGTTAAGATAAGTTAATAAGGTAGGATAATAAGTTAAGTTAAGATAAGTTATGATAAAAGGTAATAAGTTAAGATATTAAGATAATTTAAGATATTAAGATACGTTAAGATAATATAATATAAGTTGTGTTAAGATAAGATAATATCAGAACATTAAGTTAAGATAATAAGATATTTGAAGATAAGATAATGTAAATTAAGATAAGATAATATAAGTTAAGACAAGTTCAAATAGATTATAAAATAAGTTATTATATTTAAGATAAGT
>CAKAOI010051949.1:14008-19569 GCA_916701655.1 Sebastiscus albofasciatus
ACAGAGAGACAGACACAGCCGTCCTCAGTGGAAAGATGGAGGAGGAAAAAACAGATAATTGCTTTATTACTTAGCCAGAAAGCTTTTGCAGCTGTGTGGCATTGACTCAGTGGTAAATACTGCCTCAACGTCTCCTTCATCTTCCTCGTGATGAAGCTGGCCGGCCTTCTGTCCTCCACTGATTCTGTCCTTTCTAACTTGCCAGGAGGAGAGTCATGAATTAGAGCTCTGGAGGCCTCACCTGACCCTCCAGGTGGCTGCGCCGCGGCCGGAGTTATTACGATGACGATAGCTAAAACCCCCGGAGCCTCCACAGCACAACTTTCCATCACGGCTTTATTGGCTCACGCTTCATTCTGAAGATACAAAACATCCATTGTTTACTGAGCCTGATGAAGCACAGCGCTGATTATATGGCTGCAAGTCCTCGTATATATCAGACTGAACGTGTGTTTGACCTGCAGACGACTGGAGGTGAACGAAGTCCAACTGAAGCCTCTCTCAGTTTCATTAGAAATAAACAAATCAAAGCTGTGCAGCTGCAAAAGGTTCACTGCTACAACAACACGGGCCCAATAATAAATAATAAATCAGAAAACAGGGCGGTGTGTTGGTGGGAATCTGGTGATAGGATACGTATCATGATACAGGAGTTACTGTTCAATATATTGTGGTATATTGCGATAATTTGTACATAAATCTATTTAAAAAGATGTCTCTTTTTCTACTAAATGGGCCACATTGTGTTTAAACCCGGTATTTGTGCACAGTGTCAGATAAAGATCAGTAATTCATATTATTAGTATTTGTAGAACTATATTCCAGTGGTGGCTCGTGTGATCCAAACATCTGCAGTAAATCTAAAGCGTTGTAAAGTCCCAAAGTCAGAATTTATTGAAAAAAGACAGATACAAAATTCACAGCGTTTTTGATCTAAAGAAATATTCTGCTTCAATCCATATTTGTTGGCGTTTAGCCTTTCAGAAACATTTTCACTGCTCGCCTGCTTGCAGACACAAAGGGAGGCTTCCACCTGTGTTAACCATCACGTGCTTAAAATCTGAGTAAAAGAAGTTTTTATCTAAAGAAATGTGCTCCTTTGATTGATATCTGTTGGCGTTTAGCGTTTCAAAAACGACATTTTCACTGCTGTCCCGTTTGCCGACACAAAGGGAGGCTTCCACCTGTATTAACGGGGCTGTCCAGCAGCAATCTAACCAATATCACATTACACTTTGTTGGAGGATCAAGGGGATGACCATAAAGTGCACTAAATGACTGTAATACCTCACTATAAACAATAATCAATAGCATTCTTACGTCCTTATCAGATGCGTTTAGCATTGTAACTCTTTATTTCTCCCCTCTCTTTGCAGACACTGAGGTTTGTGGCTTCGGTTGGCAGAAGTTTCAGTCTCACTGTTATAAATACTTCACCCACCGGCGGACGTGGGACGCTGCCGAGAGGGAGTGTCGGCTGCACGGCGCCCACCTGACCAGCATCCTGTCACAGGAGGAGCAGCAGTTTGTCAACCGTAAGTCCACGATGATGATGATGATGATGATGATGATGATGATGATGATGATGATGATGAGGTGATGTAGCGTTTAGCAGCTGTTTGTTTGTGCGCCACAGAGCTGCAATAATCCAAAAGCCAATGGAACAATCCCCTTGGCTTTTTGTGGAGGGAACCAGGGAGATGCTAACTTCCTGTTAAAATACTTCATCTCTGCAGCACTCTATTCATTTATAAACAATACTTCCCATGATGCACCAGCAGATTCTACTGTAGAGACAAAACTCCCAACCGCAGACACGGGTCGTTGAAAAACTGACGTCAGCTTTAAAATATGAAGACCATTTTTTTAACCTTCCAGTGAAAAACTGAACGACTGTTATGAAATGAACTTTGCCTGTTCAAGCTGCAGTTTTAGTGCACCTTAAGAAAACGGTGTGTTTGGAAAGAGGCCCCTGATATCTGAGCTGTCATCCAGAGACGAGTGTGAGTGAGATCAAATGAACAGAGAGCTTCCACCCGATCAGAGCGTCATGTAAACTGTGTCTCAGTTTGTTGGGGAGATGAAATGGACCCGAAAAGCTGCTCCGCCTCAACGCTTCCTCTGATTCCTGCTCTCTTGATTATTCACCTCACACGTGTTCAAACCACGAACCAGTAAATCAACTCTATGATCTTGATTGAAACTGTGATGTGTTTTGTGTGTGCAGGTCTGGGCAGCGACTACCAGTGGCTCGGCCTCAACGACAAGATGTTTGAGAGAGACTTCAGATGGACCGATGGAAACCCGATGGTGAGACACTTTAACACGAGCATCTATCTATGAAATGAGAAGGAAGCCCAAAGTTATGGAGGACAGAACCTGCCAAAATGAATTAATAAATAGAAGACTCAATAAATACATAAATATGTCAGTAAATGTAGCAAAATAATATTACAAATAAATTAATTCATAAAATGTGACATAAATTGATATATCTTTTTTAATTTGCTTCTTCATTTATTTATCTTTGTATTAATTCCCTTATTTATTTATTATTATTTTTAATTTAATTAATTAATTTATTTAGCATTCATTTTTATTTGTTTTATATTTATTTTTAAATGTGTGTATTTATTTATTTATTTTGCATACATTTGTATTTGTTTTATATAGATTTTTTATGTATTTATTTATTTATATATTTAGCATTCATTTTTATATGTTTTATATTTATTTTTAAATGTGTGTATTTATTTTTTCATTTATTTAGCATAAATTTGCATTTATTTAACATTAATTTGTATTTGTTTTATATATATTTTTTAAATGTCTGTATTTATTTATTTATTTATTTATTTATGCATGATTTTCACACACCGTCAGTCTCCTCCCAGATGTTGAGCTCGTTCAGAGAGGGAACCTCCAGTTCGCCGCCGTTGCCGCCGGAAACGCACCTTTTTTTTCAAGAGCTAGACACAAAAATCACATCGTCAAATTTTTAACATTGTTCAAGGTCAAACGTCGGCGACTTTGAGGCTAAAACATAAAACATGACGTTGACGTGAATGTTTGTCAGCCGCCGTTTCTCCCTCCTCTTCTTCTGCTGTTAACACCAAACGCCTCCTACGGCTGGCAGCGACGCGGCGCCTCGTCTGCTGACGTTCTTCAGTCGTGATGAAACCTCCTCAAACACACAATGAACCGCTCAGCTGGCTGCTGCAGCATGTAGCTGGATGAAACGTGATCCTGCTGCTGTCATGTGTTATCATTCAGAGTCCAGGCGCGCCCTCCGTACCGAGGTCACGCTCTGCACATACGCCAGAGAGCATGTTCTCCGCAGCACGTATGTTCTTTTAAACCCACTGAAGTGGACTTCCTCCAACATGTGAAGCTTTATTTAGGCGCGTTTGTGCCGGCAGCACCGCCGTGTGCTCCGTCTGGGAACTACGTCACAGAAACCATCTCCAGCTCCTCAGAGTGACGCAGCAGTGACCCCGTTTCCAGTCAGGACCGTCCCTGTAGGGATTGAGTAATAACCTAGACTCAGTGTTTATACTGCAGCGCAGCTTTACTGGGTGTTTCACAATCAAGAGAAACCGTGTAAATGTGTGTCCTGACAGCAATACGACCACTGGAGGCCCAACCAGCCCGACAGCTTCTTCCAGTCCGGAGAGGACTGCGTGGTGATGATCTGGCACGAGGGAGGCCAGTGGAACGACGTGCCCTGCAACTATCACCTGACCTTCACCTGCAAGAAGGGCACAGGTACGCACACTATGCACACTAATGCACACTAATACACACTACTACACACACATACACACTGATACACACTCATACACACTAATACACACTAATACACACTAATGCACGCTACTACACACTAATGCACACACATACACACTAATACACACTAATGCACACTAATACACACTAATGCACACTACTACACACTAATACACACTACTACACACACATACACACTCATACACACTAATACACACTAATGCACACTAATGCACACACATACACACTAATACACACTAATGCACACTAATGCACACTAATGCACACTACTACACACTAATACACACTACTACACACACATACACACTAATACACACTAATGCACACTAATGCACACACATACACACTAATACACACTAATGCACACTAATACACACTAATGCACACTAATACACACTAATGCACTCTAATGCACACTACTACACACTACTGCACACTACTACACACTAATGCACACTAATACACACTACTACACACTAATGCACACTACTACACACTAATGCACGCTAATTCACGCTAATGCACGCTAATACACACTACTACACACTAATACACACTAGTACACACTAGTACACACTAATGCACACTAATGCACACTAATGCACACTAATGCACACTAATGCACGCTAATGCACGCTAATACACACTACTACACACTAATACACACTAATACACACTAATACACACTAATACACACTAGTACACACTGCACAGAGCCTGTTGTAATGTGTTTTGTACGAACACGTCGATGTTCAATAAGTGTGAGTTGAAGCTCTGTGTGTTCTCCACCATCAGTCTCATGCGGGCAGCCCCCCGTGGTGAAGGATACCTGCGTGTTCGGTGCCGTGAAGCCTCGCTACGAGATCAACACGCTGCTCCGCTATCACTGTAAACCGGGCTTCATCCAGAGACACCTCCCCACCGTACGCTGCCGGGCCAACGGCCAATGGGACGCGCCCAAAGTCACGTGCACGAGCCGTGAGTGTTTGCTCCAGAATCGCCAAGCTGTTTGGAGGAATGTTTTTTTACTTCTAACGCTCTTTTTCTATCCGTCTTCTCAGCCGCCACCTACCACAAGTCGTTGTCTCTGCGGCGCCGCATCAACCAGAACAACAAGCACCCTCACCACCACGCCCACCACCCGAAGAGCGCTCAGAAACCCGATCAGAACCAGGAGCAGCAGCAGAGTTACAGCGTCTTCCAGAGCTTCCAGAGGGAGAAGAGGCAGCAAACCCACGACGAGGACCGGATGAGGCACTGATCGGGGGTTTGTGAGTCAGCTAAACGGTGGCGGGCGAACACAGCGGGCTCGCCGGAGGCATCGATAGACGGTAGAGATGCACTGAACTGTCTATCGATGGCTCTCTAAAGGACGAGGGGGACGTGTTTCACCACAACACCGTCCCCCCACAAACACTCCAGGATCTGAACCGTCACACTAGAGACGACTTAGTTTCATTATATCAGGACACGACGCTCAACGCTCCATCATCACTCTGACCTCCATCTGACCTCCAGAAGGCGTGAAGAGGCTCTAGACCAGCGGTCAGCAACCTGCAGCTCTCCAGCTCCTCTCCAGCTCCTCTCCAGCTCCTCTCCAGCTCCTCCTCTCCAGCTCCTCCTCTCCAGCTCCTCTCCAGCTCCTCTCCAGCTCCTCTCCAGCTCCTCCTCTCCAGCTCCTCTCCAGCTCCTCTCCAGCTCCTCCTCTCCAGCTCCTCTCCAGCTCCTCCTCTCCAGCTCCTCTCCAGCTCCTC
>CAKAOI010051951.1:0-116187 GCA_916701655.1 Sebastiscus albofasciatus
ATATATTATTTATTTTGTTCATGTGTGCAAATGTCACGTCTTGAAGTAATTCATAACGGGGTCCTCTGCGCGTGGGATCTGCTTCTTTGCAGAAATAAGCTTGTAATATGACGTGGCTGCCATTCATGCTGAACTTCATACCAAAGTCAATAATCAGAAGAAACACATGTAGAGCACATGTTGATCAGTGTCTGGGAATATAAGTTATGCAGAGGAAGCATTCATTAGCATGCCATAAATCAATCAATCCAACAGACAGAAGATATTGAAATGTTATGAAACATGGCACGATCAGATATTCCTGTAATAATGCCTATATTTCCCATATTGGATGATTGGATTATGTATACTAAACACATATTTAACAAGAGAGGGAAAGAATACACCTCAGCTGCTGTGGTCGGTCCAGATGTTTCGCTGAGGAACATCGTGCAGTTTCTCATGAAACTTTTAGAGAGGGTACAAAGATGAATAAAGCACTGTATAATTCATGCCCCCCCGACCTCAGCTTAATTAAAATGAAACGGGGCTGTGAGCTCATGATGGCTGCTAGTCCCAGGAATAGGTCTGAGTCCTCATTATCTGCCGAGCCTGAGGGAGGTGTCCATTTATCAGAGCTGCTAGGCTCAGATGTAGTGGCTCTGATATTTCTACTTGTGGGTTTCAGGGAAGGGAAGGTCAGGAAGTTACAGCGTGGGCACTGACTGTATTTCACAGAGTGGAATCATGTTTTATTGCAAGGTAACTGACCATTTGCTAAGCTCCACCTCCCTTAGTTACTGTTACTATGTACACTGATCAGCCATAACATTATGACCACTGACAGGTGAAGTAAATAACATTGATTATCTCGTTACAATGACACCTGGCAGTGGGTGGGATATAATTAGACAGCAAATGAACATTTTGTCCTTGAAGTTGACGTGTTGGAAGCAGAAAAAATGAGCAAGCGTAAATGTGAGCGACTTTGACAAGGGCCACGTTGTGATGGCTAGACGACTGGGTCAGAGAACTGTCTCCAGAACTGCAGCTCTTGTGGGATGTTCCCGGTCTGCAGTGGTTAGGACCTACCAAAAGTGGTCCAAGGAAGGAAAACCAGTGAACCGGCAACAGGGTCATGGGCGGCCAAGGCTCATTGATGCACGTAGGGAGCGAAGGCTGGCCCGTGTTGTCCGATCCAATAGAAGAGCTGCTGGAGCTCAGATTGCTGAAAATGTTAATCCTGGTTCCGATAGAACGGTGTCAGAACACACAGTGCATCGCAGTTTGTTGCGTATGGAGCTGCGTAGCCGCAGACCGTCAGGGTGCCTGTGCTGACCCGTGTCCACCACCAAAAGCTCCTACAATGGGCTCGTCGTAAGCATCAGAACTGGACCACCAATGGAAGAAGGTGGCCAGGTCGGATAAATCCCGTTTTTCTTTTACATCATGTGGTTGGCAACGAGTTCGAGGTGTCGACTTGCATGGGTGAGACTGTATGGAGTGTTTTAAATAGTAAAGTTTTAACAAAGATGTATGTGTTTGGGGAGTAGACTGGAGAAATGAGACTTGGATTACACTGAACAAGTTGTATGAGAGTTTGTAAACAGATGTTTTGATATAGTTTTGCTGTTAAACGCGGCCCCAATTAACTTCAATTCATCAAGACTTTTCTCCAATTCTGATTCTCCGTTTAACGCGGAGGCATGCATGGAAAAGTTTTCTTCGAGAATTCAAGGTAACACGGGGTGAGTAATTGATAAACAAATGGTCATTTTGTGGGTAGAGTATTCATTACGGAGCCCACCCACCCCATCTAATGGAATGAGCAACCAGCTTTTCTCGCTGGCTTCAGATGTACAAGTGAGTGTGTGTGCAGGTCGTCCACCAATCGAAAGGTCGGCAGGTTTGAATGATTACATGTAAAACGCTTTGAGTGGTCAGAAGACTAGAAAAGCGCTATATACTGTAAATGCACGTCCATTAACCATTTACACCATGTCCATCCGAGGCTGCTCCTTCCATATGTAGTATTACATGTGCATTGACCTTAGCATGAAGAGGAAGAGCATGCTTGATGGTACGGACACATCTGGTTTATATTTTACATATATAAAGCATTAAAGGTTCACATCTGTTCATGTCTGTACACACATGCCCATACGGTATGTACATTGAAAGACTTATTGTTTGCTATAATTATTTCTTCTTCTTGATCCTTCACTCATTCATTCATTCTGTCTTGTTTTCCATTGTCCATTGTCATTCCAGACACAGCCACTCCCTCCTGTCGCTCTAACTCCTTTCCCATCATCAATTACATGTAAATGTTTTGTTTAGGGGGAATGCTTATTGAAGGGTAAAATGATGGCAGCGAAATACAGAAAGAAAAAACCTGCTGCAGTCTGCAGGAGAACTGCGGCTTGGGAAAAGAAGAAGACATCAACCTCAAACATAACGCCTAAGCGATAATGACACAACTATGGCAATGTCCTGGAGTAAGTCGGGGTCAAGACCTCAATTCACTCGCACATTTGTGGCAGGACATGAAAGTTACGCTTCAGTTACGATCCGCGCTCAGTTTGACAGCACTTTAGCAGCTCGGCAAAGAAGAACGAGGAGAGAGCAGAGGTGATACAGACCTGTCCACACATATCTCTACTGCTTATTGAATATTTACTGAGGTGAATACCGATGTAAACAAAATATGTTTTGCACCTAAATGTGTAAGTCATCAAGAAAGTATTTTTATATTAGTAAAAAATCACTGAGAGTCTTTTATAAAATTACAATGTGAAGTTCAAGCAGGTTAAATACTTTTTTTTTTACAGTCATTTTCATCTGTGGAGGCGGACACAAAGCTGCACTGACATCCTGATATCTCTTCAGTTCTTGTAACCGTCAGCAGCTCCTACACCTGTTGGGTTGTTTGGGATTGAGTGCTCTGCATTGTAAAGTCGGAGGTCAGAGCCAACGTTTGTAAAAGTAATGTAAGTTTCAGCGGCTGAATGCAGGAAGGCAGTAAGAAATGGGTCCCGAGGTAGATTGACTAGGAGATTATTTGCTGCCTTGACGGCAGGAAAGCGGAGAGCCACCTGAGCCGGTGATGAAAAACAATTTCAGGACTTACATTAAAAAACTGTGTCTAGTGGCACGGTGTACCTTCAGCTGCATTTTACCTCTGTTTTTGTTAGACATTTTGTACATTTTGTACATTGAATAAAATAAATAAAGCTGTCAATCGATAAAAATATCTAATCGCAAATTAATCACACATTTTTTATCTGTTCAAATTGTACCTTAAAGGGAGATTTGTTAAGTACTTAATACTCTTATCAACACGGGAGTGGGGAAAATATGTTGCTTTTTGCAAATTTCTGTGCATATTTCAAACTTTGGAGCGTTATTTAGCCTCTTTTGCGACAATCTAGTATGACATGGTTCGTACCAATTAATTCCTGAGGTTTTCTAGTTTCATATGATACCAGTATCATTCACTCTAGCCTTAAAATTGAGCCTGCTACCTAAAAACTGCAAGTTGCGTTAATACGTTAAAACAAATTTGCTTTAACGTTTAACATTTAACTTTGACAGCAATAAAATCTAAATATATATAATAATATATACATAAATAAATATAAATAATTAGATGATATAAAGCATCCTTAGGAAGAACATTTAAAGAGCTCCAAATAAATTAGGTATTAAAACACGTTTTTTGTATATCAGAGATCAAGAGGAGCAGCTTCATCTATTATATCATTTGATGGTTTCTCAAACTGACAGACGTTGGTGTGTTAGAGCGAGGCGATATCGATGCCGACGGAGCTCAAGAGAAAAGAGATGATCAATACAAGAACAGTATGGGCATGAAGGACCACACTTGAGTGTGGTAGATTTAGCGAGAACCAGAGCTGTGGTGTGGCATATCAATCAGACTGAAGCCGTGATGAATTCCAAATGAGATTAATCATATTCAGCTTCATTTATCTTTTTTTTTATCTACCTACATATACCTGAAAGCCTTACGATCGTAAAGGGAATACTTTGACTTTTCTCACACTGAACCCCTCTGTCTCGTGGAAAAATAATGGAAGTCACTCTCTACACACATATGAGGTCCATCCATCCTGTCTTTGTTAATTATACATAGGCTGTTCCAGCAGTGTGGAGGATTCATAACCGAGTTAAGGTCCTCAACAAGTGAAGGAGGAATCCCAGTTGTGCACTAAAAATTTTACCACTTTAAGATGTCTCATCATGAAGAGAACAAAGACTTTGAGAATGTGGAATTTTTTCATCAAAATGTACTAAACACCAAAAGATGAAGTTCCTATACCGACTCCAGCTGCTGATCTTCTCTCTCGTGATGGAAAGCAATTATTATGCAGTGTTTAATTCTGATTAATAGAGTCTGAAAGGTTGATACTATTACTAGATTGTTGTGTATGGTGTCCCACAGGGGTCTATATTAGGTCCCCTGCTATTTATGGTGCCATGCTATTGTTCCAATGACCCATTATTCCGATACACCAATGGTTCGACAACCCAGTCTCACAGGAAGGCGTATAAATAGCACGACATTACATGGACATTCAGTGTGTCATGAGTACACGTTTCAGCCTTTTCACGTGTCATGTGTATGCCAGTCTGCAGTTAGGTTCAGGCAAGAAAACCGCTTAGTTAGGGTAAGGGAAAACGTCATGGTTGGGCTTAAAAGGTCTCGAACACAGGCTTCCTGGTTAAAAGTCTGGTGTTTACATTGCATTCAGTACAGGATAAATGGTGTACAAATGACACACGTAAATCATGAAAGGCGTTCTTATTGCACACTTAACGCCTTGCACATTATCGTGACATATATACGTCTTTTTGTGCGAATGGACTGGGCCAAAAAAATGTCTCGAAATCCCGTTATCCTGAAAAGAAGCACATGGCTAATTATTATGCAAAATGACGTCATCGAGTCTTCCGGGTCGCATTATTTTTTCCTACCATGGCGAAGGCATGATCTTCACATTCTTACCCTAAACCTAACTAATCTCACTCCTCAACCCGAACCCGAACCAACCAACCCAACCAACACAGGCCTTCAAGGCAACTAGATGGGAAGGTCCGATGATGTCACTCTGCATAATAATTAGTCATATGCTTCTGTTTGTTGCATGGAGAGTGTGTATTTTTGGAGCAATGTGATTTCTGAACAACTAGCTGTTGGAACAATGGGCCGTCCCTCTATTTACTATATCTACATAATGTTTGTACTATGGCCACTGATAATTCTTGATTCTGACTGACTGGCAGGTGTTGGATTAACTTTTGGATTCATGTTTGTTTGCTGTTCTAGATGGATGCAGCAGTATTAAGCTCTAATTAAACACAGTGCAGCAGATTTTCTCTGTTCTTCTGACCCTCTAAATTGTCACCAGGTGGATTCAGTGATTCACCGGCGCCCTAATTACAGGGCGGTATGCCTATATGTTGGCGGAGAGCTGCTCGGGTGTGTGAGATTCCTGCCTTTTGTGTCGGTGTCTTGGGCCACAATTTGGTGTGTCCTTTGTTCTCAGGTCTGTCTCGCAAAAGAGACCTTGAGACTTTATGAATAAATAAAGCTTCAGTAGCAGAGAGAGAGAAGCTAAAGACAGGATATCTTCATCTTGATGCCAGGCTGCTGCTGCTGTTGCTAACACTGCAAGGCAATGCTGGTGACGCTGAAAACCTAGACCAGTCAATGACGTAGTCGTAGTTTGACCAGTTTCATCTCTTAAAGGCACCAAATAGAGACAGCAGCAAACTGGAAGCAGCACATATAAAGGTGTAATGTGAGTAGAGGTTGGAGTGAAATACCTGCTGCATATTAATGAACACCTGTGCCTTGTGGATCATTAGCGCATGTGCGATCGTGTGCTTGAGTAGAATCTATCCAAACATAAAGCCAAACACATTTAATGCTTGAGAGCACTAATGTTTAACAAAAAACTGTGGATTTCTTTGTCCTGCACACAGTTCAGCATGGTTATTTTTTTACATGACTCACATCATTATACATCCTGTATACAGCGACATCATTATGTGTCACTCGGGATTATGTGCCTTTACGTCATTTGCTTTGAAAGGCACATTACTGGAAATGTAATGTATGTGGTTGGCATGGCTACTGGATAAAATCTCTTCCTCCACATGCCAGAGCTGTGTGATAGAGAAGGAACCGTTCCGCAGGTGGTTGGTAATCGCTAGTTAAACATTGTTGGATGTTTCTATCCAAGCGGGAGTGTAAGCAGCACTCCTGCATACTGGCTTGAAATAAGAAAAGCTCTGTAAAAACACCAAGGAAAATTTCTGGTTTTCTGATAAGCAACACTATCAAACATGCTGCGGTACTAATCAGCAAGATTGCTTGATGTTTTCACTAATATAGTTGGACTTAGAACATATTTGATTGGCTCTAATTACCTCATGGTATCGGCCAATCTGTATGGCTGCAGAGAAAAAAACCCTCTCCAACCAGCGGTGACTCATCGCTTGGCAAATCCCAAGTGGACAATGATCCAACAGTCCAGGAGATTGAAAGCCTGGCAACTAGGGATGTGTAAAATAGAAAAAAAGATCCACATTTGTAACATGTAGCGCTGATTACGTCAGCGCTACATGTTACAAATGTCACCAAATGACTACTCCTCGACGCCCGACAGGGATTCTCCATCTTGCCCATTAAATGGTAGAGGCAAGAGATGTACGTGAACTGACTCAATCTCCAGATGTAATTGTCAGATTCAAGACACCCTCACGTAACCTTCGCACACACAGACAGTGACAGTGAATCTCCTGCGTACCGCTGAGATAAGACGAGGTAGAGAGGAGCGCACGGCTCTCTGCTTCTACCTGTCAAAAGGAGAAAATATTCAAGTAAGAGTCAATTTGTCGAACAGCACACTGAAATGTTCTTGACAAAAGGTGAGAGGGAGCTGCGAATGATGAAGATGAGATGAGTAAAAGAGAATAAAACTTTGTAGACAGTTTGAAGGATTTGTTTTAGTATTTGGACAGTGGAAACTCAAAGTAGAGAATCATGAAATAAGACGTGAGGTCAACTCCATTGTGATTTTATAAGAACTGCAAAAATCAATATTTTCATGTTGGTCTTCATCCTCTGCTCTCCCATCTTTTTCCCTTTAGTACTGAGAGAAGGTTAGAAACAGGATTTGATCTCCACAACTATTCCCTACCTCCAACAATAGGACTTACAACACAAGCCAGCCTTCACGCACACATTCATACAGTGGTAGTAGAGGCTGCCATACAAGGCGCCACCTGCTCATCAGGAGCGATAAAGCCATCAGGAGGAATCTGGGGTTCAGTGTCTTTCCCATGCAAGGACACTTTGACATGTAGATTGCAGGGGTCAGGGATCAAACCACCGATCTTCTAATTAGTGGATGACCGCTCTACCTCTACCTGAGCCACAGCATTAAGAACACTTAATGAAAGAAGGCAAAAGTGAGCATGGCTGACATAACCCCGCTTACTGCTTGACCCCTACTAAATAGTAGGGCCAAAGGTTTTGCCCTTTTGGAACTAATGGAATTAATGGGCATTAACTAATAAACTCATGGACACCCTGGACCTCTAACCCCCAAAAGGCACAACCAGACCACACTGTCAACCATAATACCAAATTTTAAGTTCCTAAGTGAAATAGTTTTTGAGGTCTACTCCGGAAACGAAATTGAAGTCGAAAGAAATCACTGTTTTTGGCCAAAATTTCCAAAAATGTGGGCACCTTGGACTTGTAACCCCCAAAAGGCACAACTAGACCACACTGTCAACCATCATACCAGATTTGAAGTTCCTAGGTTAAATAGCTACCGAGTTCTGCTCCGGAAACGAAAGTGTGACACGCAAAACGGACAGAAGGACGGCTGGTGGACAGAAGGATACGCGGAGCGCTATATACTCCCGACTATGTTGTCGCAGTGATATAATAAAAAATAAACAAATTTGTCTTTTTTTGATGACAGTGGGAACAAAGTTAGCCTTTGCAGCCACTACAATGGGCACAATGTGCATGCAGTTGGACAGGTTATGACTTTGCTGGGAACCAAGGTCAAGGTCAGGGCTCCGGGTCATCAGAGAGGGTTAGTAGAGGTCCGTTCTGTCACCAAGTAGGACATGCTCATAAGTTCCTGATAACGGGATACCATTTAACTTTATTGTAAAGTTGGTACATCATTGACAGAGCCTGACCACTTGACAGGCAGATGTGTAATTATTTGCAGTAAAATGTGAATTAAAGCCTGCTCTACATTTACCTCCACATAAATGCTGTGGACTTCCCATTAACATCATCTCCTTTGTTTGCCAACAGAGCTGCGATGGGAATGTTAGTTCTGTCAGTGCAGCCAATTCTGATACGTAGGATGATCATCATTATTCATTCATCATTGTCTAGACAGTCATTCATTTTCTTAAAAATGAGAATCATGCGTTTCTGTGGAATTATTTATGGATGAGTGTGAGTGGTGTGTTCAGACCAAATGCGAAGCAGATTTTTTGCACGGCGCAATTACGTACAAAGTCAATGCAAAGACGCAACTTACCAAGGCTTTGTCTCGCCCATCGGCATGTGATACCAACGCACAAGGCACCCCTTAGCGGTGGTATGAAACGCATCAGGCCCTCAATTAACTACAATGTAAACCAATCAGTGGCAAACACTCAGAGAAAGTGCGCCGGGAGTTTGGTGATGTAGTTTTCACGTTACAATCAGCTGTTCGTTCATGTCCCGTGTTCACAACGTCTGGTCACATTTTCGATATACAAAAGTAGTAATTTTAAGCCGAACCATATTTGTTTATTTGTCGTGGTTTTGTTGCGTAAGCCTAAGCAAGTGTTTTTGTTTATTTCACAATGTTAAGTACGTGTTTACTGCGACCAAAAAGTGACGCCGAGGGGTCTGACAGCGTCAGTATGAGACGAGTTGGGATGAGAAAGTGTTGGAAAAGACGCAAATTCACGCTGGATGACGCGAAATAGACAGGAATATGTGTCCATGTGAGTTGTCAACTTGAGCGTAAAATTCAAGCGATGTGAGTTGCGAAAGCCCGTCAGTGTTACGATTCTCCTGATGTTGCCGAGCATCAGAAATGGAGGCAGTTCCTGGAGGAGGCAGTGAAATTCACAGAGCTGTGTGCGCCTCCAGATGATGTTATGAACCCAGACACAACAGCGTTTCTGGCGTATCTGGGACAGTTAAAAGGCAGCAAGAATGGTTATTTTGGTCATGTTGATGGCGGAAATAAACTTCGCTAAGTTATATGGTATCTATGGAGGTAGGCCCCTTATATGGGAATACTCCCATTGGTTGTCAAGGACGAATATTTGCGAGAAATACTCCAAAAAACACTCCAGCGGCCGAACTAATGCAAGGCTAAAATCCACTTCACATTCGGTCTGAACACACCTTTACAGGTCCGTGCTCAGTAGAGACAACGGAAACGGACAATAAATGTTTCAGTTCAAGACAAACATTTCACATAGAACATCGTGTCAATGGGCTCAAGCTCTCTGATCCTATAAAGAAAAGTTACGCTTTAGTTATTTTACTAATGTGATGTTAAGGAATGTTGTTCAAATGAATGTTTGAAAATGGTAGCCTTCATAATGATAGTGTAAACCTGAACGTCTTTGTCATGGTCCTATAGTGTTTTGGTTGAAGTTGGTTTTCTGTTTTAGTTTGACAGTCCGCTCATCTTGTGTGTTTTACTTCCTGACTTTGCTTGTTCCTGGCCTGTGTGATTGTCTGCCCCGCCCAAATGAGTATCATCTGGTCCTCGTTAGCCCTGCTGTGACCTGTCCCTCGTTATCTCCCTCCTCTCCATGGGTATTTAGTCTCTGTTCTGTGTTTAGTCAGTTCGTCTTGGTTGCCACTTGGAACAGTCAACCTTAAATGCTTCTTGGATATATTTATACTCAGATAGAGATCAGAAAGCTATTCAGTCTTCATAAAATGACCAATTGGAAATGGGATAAAAATGTTTTCTTGAAAAAGGCCCATCTCTCTATCAGATGCCTTCAAAATGTTCCCGCCTCCTGACAGTCACCTGATCCTTTTCCTCTCTGCTCACCTGTCCCTCATTCACTCATTAAGCGCCTGTCCTATTGTTCCCTCATTAAGCCTGGCCTCAGCACATATACCACACACCTTCCCCTTTTCCCTTTGCTACAACTGCAGCATGTTCTTGTATTTTCCTGTCTCTGTAAATCCAATGAACAGAGTTGCATAAAGACAAATCTTGCCTAGGGCTCAAAAAAAAAAGGTTAAGGCCATAACTCTAGCTATTGAAAACAAAAAACACATCACAAAATAAGAAAACCCTGCATTTAATGTAGCAAAAGAAAGAAAAAACAAGTAAGAAAAAAACTCACTTAAGGGGATTCTGAGTGTTCTGTAACCTCAAGAAGATCATGACCAAATAGAAACAAGTGTTCTTAAAAACGTGAGTTGTTGCTGTGCGTCACAGACATTTCTTCTGGATTTCTGTGGGATTCCCGCAGGATGGGAGTCTATTTCACTATTCATCACATGGGACAGGATCATTACTCCACACCATCATCTGGACTGATACTTCGACCCTATACACTGTACTTCAAATCAATGCAAGAGTTTCTGCAAGGCATATATTTCCACTCGAACACACTTTTTTATTCAAATGAAATATTGTATATGCCAGCACTAGCTGATCAATGGCTGTCAGTCATGTTAATAAGTTCAAAGACTGTATTTCTGCTGAGCAGATCATAGACACTCATATTTTTCTCTCTAGTTCCCATGGTTCTCAGATGTGGCTGACAGCTCACCTTTACAGAGAACTAAAATACACTTGCACTTTGTAATTATATCAATTATGTTTTTCCCCACGCCAAGATTCAGCCTAAGGCCGGTCTATGTATCGGAAATTCAATGTTGCTCTTTCCAGAGTGTATGATTGTGATCACTGATTCGGTTTTTATCAAGCCTATTTTGTAGCCTATGGGGGAAATCTTCAAAACTGACAATATTGCTCAGTGCCGTGAGAGCTTTTACCCAATTACCCATCACTCCCACATGTGTAACCTTGGGCAGGGGATGAGCGGAAGCAACACAGTTTACTACCTCAAAGTAATATTTCACCACACTGCTTTCTAAGAAGCTGTTAACACCACTATATTTATAGGGATGTCATAATTCCAAAAAATTAGTAGTTGATACCAATACCAGTGGAATTTCACGATTATTGATACCCAATTTGATAACACGGTAAAAAAAAATTGTAAAATTGTGAATTTATTATTAATCCCTGATGGTCTGCCTCAAGTTTCTTGACCAAAACAAAAGTTTACATTTGAACACATCATAATAACATTATAATTTACCTTTGCCCAATACTTTTTTACTGAATAGAGCTTGAACGCATCACAATGTAATTCAATGCAACCTCCGTATGTTAGCTTGTTAGCTTCGTTATTTAGCCAGACTGTGCTGTCCACCGGCTACTAAGAGCTAACGTTACTAGCTCTCCTCCTGCTGATTTCAACACCGATTTGTTGTTCACAATGTATCAGGGAAATTGTGTATCGTCCCCGTAACGGTAAGGATGCCGTTAGTGTCGATCCTCGATCCCTGGTGCTATAGAAAAACGAGTACCGTCACATTTTCAGAAATTTGGCATCGACTTGATACCAAAGTATCGGTTCTCATGACATCTAATTACTTTAATAGACGTTAATACATTTTGCCTACACAAACTACCCTCCGTTGTTTGTCCATTTTTCTGCCCAACTCCTTTATTATTCATCATTCTTTGCCAGGTTTAGAAATGATGTGAATGACTCGTCGTTGACAAGCATCCAATCACAGAAGACTCCTCCTCCTTTTCACGGTGCCCTATTTAAAATGTTGTACAAATCATTTCTTGTTGTCACAATCTATCAAAGGTGGGTAGTAAACAGTTTCCCCAGAAGCCTGCTTTTTTTTTATCTTGCTGAAATCACCATTTAAAGAGGAATATAGGTTTGATGTGGTGTGTTTGCCTTGAAGCAGCATTTCTGCAGGGAAGGGAAAATTATTATAATAAGCCTCACTCGGATCGGAGATGAGATGACACTCAGACTATTACAAAAATAAAAAAAAAGGAATAGAAAGAGCTATGGACACTCATTCATTCTCAATATATAATACAACCAGTCCACTCAGCCTCTCTGCCCCCTGGCGATCCACAGTTTTCAAAAGGTTTTGAGCTGAAGGAGACTCTGCAGTCACATCAGGGATTGTATCACAAACAGCAGAAAGTCCTCACACACCTCATCACAATTTCCTGAAATCAATAGTCATATAATTTGTCTTATTGACGTTGAGAGACAGATTGTTTTCTTGACAGATTGTTTTCTTGACACCAGAGTGCCAGCCGTTCCACCTCACCTCTATCGTTGCTGATGAGGCCCAACAGCGCTGTGTCGTCCACAAACTTGATAACATGATAGTAGTCATATTTGGCAGAGCAGTCGTGAGTCGTTAGTGTGAGAAGCAGCGGGCTGAGCAAACCGGAAAGCACCCTAAGTGACAGTCGAGAGTGTGGAGGTTTTATATTGTGTGCTTGTGCTGTTGTTAGTGCTAATTAGCAAATATTATCATGCGAACACTCTAAAGGATGATGATGAACATGGTAAAAATTACACCTGATGAACATCAGCATGTTAGCGTTGTCATTGTGAGCACAGGCGCCTGAACAAGTGGAGCAGCTGCACACCCACTATTAGACCTGGGGGAACCCATTTGTGTTTTTGACCATACAACTTTGCTATTTTTAAACATTTGAGTTAGTTTGGATCAAAAGCAGTTATATCTGGACGTTTCATATGGAGTGACGTTTTACAAGTTAATAATTACATTTCCCGTCCTTAACCATAGACTATATAAAAGATGGATGACGCGTCTCCACTTCATTCCACTGTATAGAAGTAAAGTCAAAATATCCTTGAGATTGTGACGTCATTTGGAGCCACAGTCCGTGCAGTATTGATCGAGCGGTGGAGCCGCGGTATCGAGGTCACCCCGCTCGAACCAATCTCGAGCCGAGCACGGCCGCGGCTTGTCAGCGAGAGAGACTCACAGCTGCCAATCATGACATCTAACCCCCTTTTTATAGCATCAATTAACTCATTAAAACCAGACTTATCAGAAAAATTAACACTTGAACATACATCAGCGTGATAAAATCAACCTAAAATGACAGAAACCATTTTTGGGAAAAATGTATTTGATGTGAACTTTGACTGAAATGACACTTTCAGGTGCTAATTAATTAAAAAATAATTCTGCCATACCTCCCCTTGCCTTCACTAATCTTGTAGCCCTAATTTTAACTACAACTAGGTGCCCATGATTGTGAGCACGTTAGCATGATGACATCACATTAGCATTTACCTCAAAAAGCACCGCTGCCTGTACATAAGGACAGCTCCACAGAGCCACTATACTCTTAGTCATGTTTTTTTATCCTGTTCACACACATTTCACATCCCACTCCTGCACATGACTTAATGATAACCCTGATTAACATACTCTTGAATATTGAGCACAGGTTAATATTTTATTTCATTTTGAGCCTCTCCATCTCGTAACTTGTCTCTTGCTGTAGGCCGTGTTTGTGATGTGATTTACCTGCTGACATGTAGCCCTTAATAATACCGTGGGCACAGTGTTGCTATAGCGATGACAGGAAGCATTATGAGGTATTGACCTTAAGGTTAGCACAAAAACTCAAAAACTCAATGTACCAGAATCTAACTAAAACATACTTTGTAACCTTTAGGTTGTTCATGCTTGACCACTAACAACATCCTGTATTGACAACAACCTGTCCTGATCCCACAGTGGGAGAACACCCGTCTCCTTCAATAAGGACAATCGTTGGTATTTGGTCATGTATAGGGAACAACAAATCAGTCAGGCAGGCTCATATGAGTCCCTTACAAAACACATTATGACTAGGGCTGTCAATTAAAATATTGAATCGTGATCAACTGCATGATTGTCCATAGTTAATCGTGATAAACTGCAAATCACACATTTTTTATCTGTTCAAAATGTACCTTAAAGGGAGATTTGTCAAGTATTTAATACTCTTATCAACATGGGAGTGAACAAATATGTTTGCTTTATGCAAATGCATGTATATATTTATTACTGGAAAGCAATTAACAACACAAAACAATGACAGATATTGTCCAGAAACCCTCACAGGTACTGCATTTAGCATAAAAAACATGCACAAATCATAACATGGTGAACTGCAGCCCAACAGGCAACAACAGCTGTCAGTGTGTCAGTGTGCTGACTTGACTATGACTTGTCCCAAAACTGCATGTGATTATCATAAAGTGGGCATGTCTGTAAAGGGGAGACTCGTGGGTACCCATAGAACCCGTTTACATTCACTGATCTTGAGGTCAGAGGTCAAGGGACCCCTTTGAAAATGGCCATGACAGTTTTTCCTCACCAAAATTTAACGCAAGTTATGTGTGTTATTTAATCTCCTTTGCGACAAGCTGGTATGACATGGTTGGTACCAATGGATCAGGATTAGGTTTTCTAGTTTCATATGATACCAGTATCTTCACTCTAGCTTTAAAACTGAGCCCGCTACAACCAAAAAATCAACCTAAAAGTTGCGTTAATAAACCCTTAAAAAAGCAAGGCATTTACCATGTATGACATTAACTTTGGAGCTTTTTAGATAGATAGATAGATACCATAATTAGCAGCAGGACATGAACAAACCACACTGTACAAAGAATAGTGCAAAAAATCATATGTCAGTTTTACACCATCAGCTATTCCTTTTTCAGCTCCACAACTGTAAATAACCTGAAACATGAATAATTCAACTGGGAGATATGCATAGCCACAGACTCATTTGAAAGGAGTCAGCTTGACTAATGAAGTTGTCATCAAGTTCTGTGTCTGCCTGGTTCAGATGGACCGTTCATGGAAACACGGAAATAGATGGACATCTTTTCAAGCCAGCGCGTTCTATGTTGGTGACGAGTGTCGGAGTACTGTATACCCTCTGAAAGTCATATCCAGAAAAACAATGCATTGGTCCGTTTTGCATTTTTATAACCTGAAGAGAGAAAATTTCAATCTGTATCACCCAAAAGACGCTGAAGTCAGGCACATGAAAACGCTGCACTAGGCTGAAGGAAATAGCCTGCGGTTATATCTAACAATCTTTCTGATAGTTCTGGGAGAATTTTGAGCCAGGTTAAATATTAGTGTCTGCAGACATCGTGCTACAAACCCACACCAACCCATGTGCACGTGTAAGGTACCCTACCTCATCTTAGCCTCTCTTTCTGTGAAACTTGAGATATAATCAA
Organism: Sebastiscus albofasciatus; assembly: GCA_916701655.1. Classification (NCBI taxonomy): domain Eukaryota; kingdom Metazoa; phylum Chordata; class Actinopteri; order Perciformes; family Sebastidae; genus Sebastiscus; species Sebastiscus albofasciatus. The sequence continues at coordinate 15,397 of CAKAOI010051951.1, forward strand.
AAGTTGAGAATCTCTTACCTTGTTATATAAGACACTTCTACATGCTTCTGCGGTCTTCGGCTGTGCTTGATCAGGCTCCACCGAGAACGACTGCATGTGTCAAGAATTCTTTCCATTTCCTCGAGTTGCAAAGGGAATATAAATTTTCTCAAGCGTAATTTCCGTGTTGAATTCCTGTGTGAAAGTAGACCAGAACAATTTTCTGCACTTTAGATCTACTTTAGATTCTGCACTTTAGATCTGTTATTTTTTAAACTTTTAAACTTACGAAGCTGCTATTATAATATCAATGCATCACTTTTGATGAAGCGCCATCATCCAATCAACATTTTAATTTGTTCAATACTTTGGTATAGATATGATAAAACAGTCAACACATACTAAAAACAACAGTGGAAACAGGGGTCAGCAACCTGCGGCTCTTTAGCCCCTCTCCAGTGGCTCCCTGTGGATTTTTAAAAGAAATTAGTGGAAATGAATAACTGTTTTGTGTTTTCATTTTCATTTTCATTTATCATTAATGTAGGTCTACGGTACAATGGAGTATTAGGGCCACATTGAGGAAAACTAAATAAATTTGAGATTTTGAGAATAAAGTCATAATATTATAAAGTAGTAATTTTACGTGTTATTTTCTTTTTTTTCGTAAAGTTCTGACTTTATTCTCATAATATTACGACTTTTTTCTCATAATATTAAGACTTTATTCTCCATATATTACGACTTTTTTTTCGTAAAGTAATGACTTTATTCTCGTAATATTTCAACTTTTTTTCTTGTAATATTATGACTTTATTCTGGAAATCTCAGATTTTTTTTCCCTTAATGTGGCCCTAATACTCCGTCGTACATTTGCACTTTGGTCCTCACTGCATTAGACTTCTATACTATATACTTAGACTATAAACTGTGTTACCTTCATCACAATGCTCAAATGTTTTGCGGCTCCAGATTTAGTAGCATACTAACATTAGCATTTTGCTCTAATCACCACTGTACCTACTATCAGCCTCACAGAGCTGCTAGTGAGGCTGTGGACACAAAATTGCATTCGTCTACATCCTTTCTTGGCATTGGACCCAACGTTACTGTTCCTCACCACACACAGCCAATGGAGTCAAAAGACACGTAGAAGTAATTATGTCAACCAGCAGGTCACGAGCCTCCAGTTTGTTCCGCGATTAATGATTAAAAACAGCCTCGCTATGCTGTGTGTAGACTATGTGATGTACTTCCTGTTGTTAATGTAAAGCGCCAGAGTAACTGAAATAGGAAGCTGTGTGGCCTCCTGGGTACTAAGGAGGTGGGGATTTCTGAATTAGCCTCTATCAGCTAAGTGGTTGTGAGGCCGCGTGAGGTGTATATTGTGTATATGCATGAATGGGATGCCAATCACATTGTTGGTTCTTATGTCCACCATTTCTTGAACACAAACTTATTGTCCTTGAAAAATTCAATACGTGTTGAAGGAATAGTAAAGGTTTGTAAAGGTTATACAAACACAGCAACATAGCAATGCATTGTGACCTGCACAAAGAGAGAGCTGCAGTTCCTTTCTTCTCATTACTGGAGTCTGACCATGAAGGTTTTCTTGGGAAAAAGAATAAGGATGCACTGTTGCTACAAGCCGTTAAAGATTTATGTAGAAACTAGAAAGGTGAACTAAGTAGAGTGCAGATCTCCATCAGGTGTGTCTGCAACGACCACTGATGTAATTGATTGAATGAATACAATCCATAATTGACTAACGCCCCCAAACCTGTCTAGACTGCATCAGACGACACAACAGATACGCCGTCGTTGTAATCCACGCAGACGTCTGCACCGGCTCAGTGCAGTACAATGAAGGACATTTTCAAATTCATGGAAGCCCATGAAATATCGATCACTTTGTAAACGTCTTCAAGTTTGCTCGCCTTAGAAAAATGGCATTGTTGAATTGCTGTTATGTGCTATGTGTTATTTCAAACGAGCACAGTCAGTCCACCACTGTGCGTCCTCACTCAACACATTCATGAAAGGTTGTTTTTTTGGAAATCATTTATTATGTCTGTAACTCGCTGTCGTCGTCGACAAAAACTGGACATAAGCACGCAGCCTCTTAAAGATGTATCGCCCAGTTTATAGTCTACAGCTGCTTTTATCTTGATCAGTCATGATGTGCATAACTGAATGGCCGTGGAAACAGAAATTATATGTTTTTGTGAAACCAAATATGCACAATTGTGGCCAAACAATTTAGTAATGACATTACGTCATAAAGGCAGTGCTATTGCTTTCGATAATATGCGTTTGGTACGTTTAATATCCGCGTTTATATTTGGAAACTAGGCCGTAATTATAATGAATTACGGATGGCGTATAGAAATTGATCTCTTTTGCATTATGAGTCTGCATTATTTTACCCATTCTGTGCAAATGATATGCTGTGACTGATGAATACTGTACATGACTGGGGTCAGGCACAGAAATAATGGGTCGTAGCTGGGAGGCCATCTGTTCCCTGACATTTACAGGTGCAATGCAAGGTATGACGACGTGTACTCCAACAACAAATCACAGACATATAGAGAAAGTCCAGTTAACGAAAATCCACTCTACCGTGGCCCGAGCTGTAGATGAAAAGCTTTACTTTCAAGGCTTTCAAGGACCACTGATTTGTTTTTGCCCTTTTTACTCTTTACATTTTTTTTTCCCACTTGAATGTTGACAAACCCCATCTCATCTCATCTAACAAGCGTTGCCTGTCTATCTTGCATGCTGTATGTTCTTGCAAGAGATGCAATCTACAACTCAATCATGTCTAGTGCGTGCAGTAGAGCGATGCATTCTGGTCTATGCAAAGAAAACCTTCCCTGAAAACCAGAGCGACAGCAGCTCAGCCGCTTAGATCAAGTGATGGTATAAACATTAGAAATGTTGTCACATATGTCACACATGTTTTGAGTAAATATACATTATTACGGTTGGTTGATTATAACGTATAAAGAGCAAATAAGGACATGGCTTATGCAGTGTGGGACAAAAGACCTGATTCCAACGAGGCCAATATTATCAGGAAGTAAAATGCCAGCCAAGATAAATGCCAGCAATCAAATCAGCCCAAGCTGTACCAGTACATACACAAGTTTTCCTATTATACCGGTGTGGTCATCAATGACATTTGTATTAAAATCAATATCAATACAGACAGCAGACGTTGCCCACAGGCATGCAGCAGAGCAATACAACTGGAATAAACTGTGTGCTGTGTAATTGTCCCAATGTGATAGATATGAGATGTGCAGAGGCCTGTTTAAGCTTGGTATTCAACTATTATCATATCTGTATTTAGATACTGTGTAGTACTACAGTGCAGGCTTTTCTTATAGATCTGCTGTGTTACTCTCTGCAGACAGTCTTCTCGCTGTGTAGAAATAAGTGAGGCGACAGAGGAAGCCTTAACGGTTTGGAAAACATATTTTAAAATCTGAAACAAAACAGCATGTCTGGGAGTCAGCAGAATATAAAATATATAGGTTTATAGTCGAAACACGGAAAACACATGGTGTGGTCCTTTAAGGGCAAAATGTAACTCCAATGTGTAAAGTTAGATTTAGATAAGGGTTCAGCCGTACAGCAGCTTGGTGCCCCGTGATCATGTTTGTTGAAGTGACTCAACCCTGTATACAGTACAGTTTAATTTATTGGTCTGTAAAAGAAGAGGTATGAGTGCCCTCTAGAGGAAATTGCTTGTCAACACCTCTAAATTTGAACCACAAAATGTTTTTCAAAAGAGCTTCCGTATAAAAGGATGGTTAAAATATTGAATCATTTCTTGGAATTGAAGCTTTCATCACAGAGTAACTATGACAGGGCCACAGACTTGGAGGAAGTATTCAGAAGTATGACAAGTATTCTTCTACTTATATAAAAGTGCTAATACTGCACTGTAAAAAAATTACATTACAAGTGAAAGTCCTGCATTGAAAATGTTACTTAAAGGTCCCATATTGTAAAAAGTGAGATTTTCATGTCTTTTATATTATAAAGCAGGTTTAAGTGCAATACAAATACTGTGAAAGTATCAAAACACTCAATCCGTGGAGAAATACACACAGCCCGTATTCAGAATCTGTGCGTTTGAAACAAGCCGTTAGGATTTCTGTCCATTTGTGATGTCACAAATCTACATATTTAGACCATTTCACAGTTTTAAACATAAACATACTAAATGTGTCCCAGTTTATTTCCTGTTGCAGTGTATGTGTATGACATCAGCTGACAGGATGTAAACATGGACCCAAGCTGTTTCCTAGCAACGCAATTCCGTTGCCATTCTGTTGAAATGCGCTAAAACGGAGCGTTTCAGACAGAGGGTGAATACAGGTATATTCAGACAGACAGTATGAGAAAAATAATGTGTTTTTTTAACATTAAAGCATGTAAACATGTTCTTGTAGAAACCCAAAATACAAACATGAACCTGAAAGTGAACATGATATGTCCCCTTTGAGTTTAAAAAAAAGTATAAATATAATCTTGAAAATGTACTTAAAGTATGAAAAGTATAAAAAAAAAAATGTCCCCTGTGACTGTTACAGCTACTATTATCATTGGATTCGGAGTGTTATTGAACTTATCCCTTTAGAAGCTATAACCCTCTGGCTCAAGGACAAACCGTTCATATCTGGGACCCCTTTCTGGACTATATTGGAGATAACGGGGCCCAGGCCATTAGGAAAGGTCTCTACAGACTATAGCGTGCAGGTTCGCTCTTCATCCAGGAGATGTCAGTGCTGTCATTTAGAACAAGGAAACACAAGCAGCGTATTGCTATGAATTGCATGGATGATCATTTGAATGGGAGCCGTGGATAATTGTCTGGAAAATGGATCAGTGAGTAAGATCTCCTGAGCTTTAGTCGAAAACAACAAAGGATATAGGAACAACTGAACAATAATGATATCAATCATCCTCCTCTGTCAGGCTTTGTGAAGGCACGGTGCGTCTTAAACACACCTTTAATGTTTATCTATTCAATGTCACTGATCATCATCAGTGAGATCACTGCCTGCAAAGTAAAATAAAAATACTCGATCTTGGAGTTATAAGACTCACTAATAATGCAGTGTAACAAGACAGCGACTGTGATATAAGACTTCCTCTGTACTGTGACAGTTTAGTGAGTCTGGGCCTCAGCGGGGATCATCGAGGGGCTCGGTGAGTCCCGGCCAGATCGATCACTCTATCTTTGTTGTGCTTGGCGTCTATCTGCCATCAATCAGCCAGCGGTAGACACCTACCAAGGTCAGCGCCCAGGTTGTCAATACTACACATGATTCAGCACTTCGTCAGCCGACAGCACCACCAGTGTTGTCTCTATCAGAAGCATGTTTATCCATCGAGGATACAGAGGCCCAGAATAATCATCAGCTCCTCTGATGGATGCAGAGGAGGCTCTGCTGCAGCTGGCTGGGCATCCGCTGTCACTTAGTGTACGTTATTTATCCAGATTATTCACAGGGCTTCTTTCAGCCAACCACAGACGCCAGTAAGGAAACTTGGTGTTGATCCTTTGCTGACCGAGCCAAATTCACAATACATGCCGACAAAGCCGGTAAAGAAAAGCTTCTTATCTGGCAGTCATTAAGTGATTCTGTTTGGAGGATGTGTCTTATCGCAAATATGCCACAGATTGTGGTTTTATTTGTTTTGTTTTGTTTGTTTTTTCCCCCACATCACTGCAGAATCCAACAACCAATAAAAATGTGGAAAAAAATCTGCATTTGATACATCTTTGTGGAGATTTCTACAGACATCAGTGGCCGCAGACAGATGTGATGATTCACAGCTGTTCTTCTAACCTCTGGTGTCCTCCCAATCATCCTGCAGCACAACAAAGAGCCTGATGAAGCTGCTTGTACTGCCACTATAGTCAAGTAATGGCTGTAAAATAAAAATATGATGTGTGCGTGTGTGTTTGGATGTATACTGTGGTTAACTACTTCCTGGTCTTTATGTTTCCACCTATTGTCTGCATCCTGCAGCATCTGTGTGTGTGTCCCCTCCCTCCCTCCCACCCTACGTGTGTTTTTTAGCTCTTTAAACTATGTTATTACACTCCCGACCACTTTTTCTGAGCATTTAGTATTGACATTGTACAGAGGAGGAGGCCTAAGGCATCACCTGTCTTCCACCTACAATGCTGTCCTGGCATCCCTTCCCAGGAGATTAAACAACCATTCACTGGACAGTCATTCACACCTGGCATCAGCTGACTTTAACGACCCATAACTACAGTCGTCACACCTAGGAGCACCAATGTGCTGAGTGGTTTCTGTTATCCTGCTAACGACCCCACAGAGGTTAAATTCCTGGGCTCCCCCTACCATTTAACCAGAACTGAAGGAGCTTCTTGGATGAGAAGTGAAACGTCTAAACCAAGTCCAGTTGCTGCTGATTTAACTCTTCCTCGGATATTGACATTGTAGTTACTTGAAAGCCCGGTGCATCTCATAAGGCCCAGACACACCAAACCGACATCAAAGAACTAGCTGCGACGAAGGCCGACTGCTGTGTCGCCTCCCGTCACACTTTGTCTCGGCAAAAAAGTTTTGCTCAAACACACCGCAAAGACTACAGCCAACGACCAACTACCTTGTATGTTCTGCGTCTGCGTGAGAGGAAATAACTCTCCACACCAGCAGGCGATGGTAGTCTATATTCGTCAATCAAAAAGGGAAACTGGAAGACCGAGGACTGCGGATATACAAGCTGTTGTTATGATACGTACATGAGACAAAGCGCTGTTTGACGACCATTTTCACAGCACTCTCACTCACCATTTAGCTTCTTCCAGATGGCCATGTTGTTGTGAAAATATCTGTGTATTGGAATGATCAGAAGACATGAAGATGAAAAATGAGAAGAGCCTTCTGTGTTTTTCCTCGTTTGCTTGCTTTCCTCACGTCCGTTTCTCTTCTGATTTGTTTAAGCTGAACAGCCAATCAGAATGATTTCTCTCACGACGGGCTCCACCGCCGATTCAACATGCTGAATATTCCAAAAAGCCTCAGACATTAGCAGACTAGAGCCAACGTTGCGGGACACACTGCAAAAACTAGGACGACAGACGTTCTCCGACGGCCCCAAACTCTCCAACGGCCAATCATTGGTTTGGTGTGTTAGGGCCTGTACAGACGTTAAAAAGGTGCCTTGTGCGTCGGTGTCACACACTGAGGGGCGTGATAAAGCGTTGACATTAGACGCCCTGCTTAGAACGTGCTGGCATTCTCATCCTCATCCCTCCTGTGACATCATCATCATCATCTGTCAAATTCTGTCATAGTCAATTAACCACCGTCCCAAATGGTGAAACCTCTCTCCATCAACATGCAGGTATAAGACAACGAGGACGTGTGTTGACGCAGGTTGACATCACATTTTCACTGCAACACTCGTTTCCGGGGCAGGATTCTGATAAACTCCCATAAAACCAAGCGTGGGTCCAGAAGCATTAAGTTCTTATCAAGTTAAATGGCTTAATATCAACACATTAGGCTTTCAATACTTTTCCCTAGCCAGCAACAGAAAGCTTGTAAAGCCTGGAAGGCAAATGAGAGCAGGAGGGGAGTGCTGATGCTTCAGCAGCATGGTGCTGTACGCACTGCAGGGACTAAAAACAGGTTGGAAGAACAGGGGGAAAAAAATGTTTATTGGTTTGAGAACTTAAGAGAAATAAACAGCACACATTTTTGTTGCAAAGCTTTGTAGTTAGAGGTGCTTGTGAAATGTAAACGGGCAATATGGGAGAATGTAATGCGGTCTGCAGCTTCTGAGAATAAATAAATATGACAAAAAAACTAAATTTTATTCCCAACGTCATTCAAATTAGCCGACAAGACTGCAGTGCAGGAATCACAAACATATGATATGAATTTCAAAACCGCAAATCAGGACACAAATCCAGCATTAGAGAGGAGCGGAGCAGGCTGGATTGAGTTGTGAGCGGAGGAGAAGAGCAAGTAGCAGAGCGAATGAAAATGACAGCTTCATGCCCCCGTCACCCCGGCAGAGGGAAGACTGATGAGCTGCTTTTTCCAGCAACCTCCGTCTCCATCCGTCATCTCCTTTTAAACTGATTTGCCGGAGAGAACATGTCTCTGTCATCAATTACAGGGGATTTTACCACAACAAAGCTGATCAGATAAGAAAAAAAAAATGTGGCAGAAGTTTGCTCTCCTCCAGTGAACATGTCAAGCATCCCTCCCTGCTGCGACGCCGCATGAATAAACTGATTTCCAGGATTTTCAAAGTGGTTGTGTAACAATCTGCCGCAGAGCTCCGATTAAGACTTGTTTATTCATAAACTATGATTTCCCTCCTTCTTTTTTTCTGTAACACAGACACACACATTTGTGCCAACATTGGCTACGTGTGGTAGATCAGCTCCGGCAGCGCTGTCGTTCTTAATTATTGATGAGCCATTATTACATCCAATTATCTGATGAGCTGATAATCTGATTTGATTTCCGACTCAGAAAACGGTTTTATTGCATTAACATGTTCATTTTTATTTTACAAGGCGATGAAAACACTTTCTTGTCAAAACAGTGACCTCATAGTTGGATATTCAACTGAATTACATAAGAGTTTGTTCATAATTAAGATCATCTAAATGGATCTTTGGGAAATTAGTTTGATGAAGCTGTCCGGGTCAAGTTCTCAATGTAGTAGTATGTACGGTGGAACTAACCTGAATAATCAAAATCTTTGTGTTATCAATGGATCATATGACTGTGTGTAATTTAAAAGGGGGTCGCTCATCATCACCCAGTTCTGCAGTTCCCCTCAGCTCTAAAGAGCATTTTAGTCTCTTTTGCTACCAGCCGCAACAGCGTACGTCTGGTATTGTTATCACCTTATGAGTGATCCTGGAGACACCTACTGCAGCGGGAACTACTACAGAAGCGGTTTTAGTACTTTGTCAGGTGTCAGATTTTGAAGAAGATGCAGTCAGGAAACTTTACAGGTGTGTAGTTGAGATCAAAATGAAGGCTAAGTCTGAAGATGGGTGTGGTCAGAGCAAGGGCACTGGAAGTATGACATTAGGAAGTGGGGAAGGGGCCACAAGCCTCCAGGAAGAGCACCGGGCTTCTGTGTCTGTCACGTGATGCCATTGGGCCAAAAAATACATCAGAAAAGAGACGTCTGTAACTCAGCGGATAATTTTTTTTAGGTTAATCAACTTCCCAGTATGAACACTTGAATAGCCCTTATTTAAATCATTAGGTCCTAAAAGTTGTAAAAAAGCACTAATAGCCGAGTTATTTTCCTCCCTCCGTTCATGTGAATGAGACCCAGACCGAGGCTGGAGCGAGGGCTGGGAGGCGGAGTTAAAGGAAACACTGCTGCGCCTGCTCTATACTCAAAAGCCTAACTTTTTTATGCTTCATGCACCACTGAGCAACTTTCATAGGAATGAACAGGAGCCCGCCTCCGATGCTGTATTCAGTTCTCTTTATCCATGCATTGGCCCCACACTTTTCACCTGGTCCTATTTGGCATCATCGCTGGTGTGATCCCATCGCAAGATGGTCTCTAGTTTGGTTTTACATCCTGCAAATTTTCTATTTAGTTCACTCTCAAAACTCCGATAAACCCACTGTCATTACCTGCCAAGCACCAAGTTCGCAATTAGTTTGAGAATGTCGTGGAGCATTTAGCAGCTGAATAAGAACCAGATTATTTCAGCAGCTGGTGGAGACCAAAACGGAGCTACAGTAAGATAGAGTAAATATTACACTTATTCAATGGGAGGTTAGAAACGAGACTTGAAAACTACTGAACTACTGAACTGAAAACTGACGTTGCTCCGTAAATAGGCAACTGTTTGCCAACACGTTCGCCATATCAACTTAACAAGGTGATAATATATCAGCTTGTTCTGCTGCCCCCAAGATATAAAACAAAACTTTAATGCAGCTTTAGATAATTGTGTACAGAAAACTCCACATATTCAGTACAAATTAAATAGACAATCATTACATGTTATGCTCTTAATAATATCCTGTATACTGTTACCATGCTGTCTGTTGGAGAAGAGATCTGGAAATGTACAAACTTTTAGACCCACAGATGCCGTCCTTATTGAATCTGTAGTAAGTCCCATTTGCTCAGAGCACAACATATGAGCTCCTTTACATAATCAGATCTGTACCGTAAGAGTTTATTGGACTAATTTCCTCTTCTTGTCAGCAAAACCTGATTGATTTAAGCACTTTTTGAGAGAGAAATTGTCATAAGACAAAGACCAACAAGTCTGTTCTCTATTGAACATGGTAAAAAATAAGAGCTCTCTTAATGTTTGATTAGTTTCGCTGTCATACATCGTGTGTCAGAGTGAGACTCTCCTTGAGACGTGTGACAGTAGACGTAAGATAAACACCAAGATTACACATTCAGAACCGAGTAACTGCTGGGAGGTGAGCTGACAGGATTGCAGTTTCCCAGCAGCACCCCTGACTTTCAATGAAAGATGAGTAAAATTGGACAAAGATTGAATCTGACAAATTGAGCGTCTGAGGTTGAAAGAACAACATTCGGTCGGGCTCTGCTGATTAGATTTGTAGCTGTTGCAGATGGCTATTAAATGACTTTACAGTGTTCCCAGTAGAGCTGCTGATTGCCATGAGAAAACTGACTCTGGGTCCTCGCATAAGTCAGTCCTCATCCCAGACATCTGGAGGTGAGGTGTTGATGTAGAAATGTACCTGTCGTACAATATCAGCCTTAAACACACAGGAGGTTTTCCTCATAAACGGACATGATAGTTTTTCCTGATTTACTTTAAAGAGCCAGTGTGAAATGGAATATAATATTTATAAGTATATTTTCATTAGTGTATAATCTTAAACCAAGAGTTGTTGTGTTTTTGTTATCTTAGAATGAGCCCTTTATGTCTACGTAGGGAGTGGGTCCTCTTCACGGAGCCTGCCGTGTTGCACTGCCATGTTTCTGCAGTAGCCCAGAACGGACAAATATACAAATTGGCTTTCCCCCTAAATTTGTACATGTACATGAGTATGTGTAATAGTAAATGTATTTCACTCTTACTGAAAACAGCAACCCAGTCTAAGGTTAAGGTCTATAAATACCAATGCTTTGTCACGACCATCAGCGTTCGGTACCGCCGCTCTAGGCAACCCCGGTTGTTCCATTAACCTCTGTACAATGTAACCCCATCCATGGCAACAGTAAACTCTCTGAGAAAGTGCAGTTGCAGTTTGTGTAGTGTAGTTTATAGAGAGAAAAGATGCACAGGGCGGGCAGGAGGGGAGGTGGATGGGTCCAACAAACACAGGGCTTTCATCCAGGAGACCGCTGTTTGTGTCCCATGCATCATGTTACAATCAGCTGGTCATCTGTGTCCCGTGTTCTACAACGTTCAGTGTCATTTTAACGTAGTAGTTTTAAGCCCAACCATGTAGTTCTTTCCTAAACCTAACTATAGAGGTTTTGTTGCCTAATCCTAAAGTGGCGCCAAGGGTAACTGTCGTGGTTTTGAGTGCCGAAAATAAAGTGACACCTGGGGGCGTGACAAAGCAGCTGTTGGGATGAAAACGTGTTGAAATACCAAAACATTACACCGACATTCTGCATGTCATGAGGATACATTTTAGCCTTTTTGTGTGTCATTTGTACAGTTAGGATTAGGCAACAAAACCAGGAAAAACAAAAACACATGACAAATGCGACCACCACCTTTTTCGTGCGAATGGGCTGGAAAAGAGACATACATTATATCAACTTTAAAGGTACTATATGTAACATTCAGAAAATCCTTGATATTAATGACTGCAGTCAGCATCCTGTTGCTCGTGCTCCGTAAGCGCGAGTGAATTTCCTGGGCATCGACCAAAACAGTGACGTGACATTACGTTACAATCATATATCACCGTCACTATCTGTAATGTCCAATCTCCATGATACTAACTAACCTGCCATTTGCAAATGACTTCATCAGCTAACGAAGCAAAACCGTCCCGAGTCCTTTACATAGAAATCAGTCCACAGGCTTGACCTTCAGTTTTTAAGTTACATTACATTCTGTTCACACATTGGCAATACAAGCAATTAATACATGTAAATGGTTACATATAGTACCTTTAAGTAAAAGAGTTAACTTGCAGTGGATCTACAGGTAGTGATAGGTAGTCAGCGCGGCAGTAATTTAAGGAAAGATGATTTGGTTTTCTGCTACAAATGCTTTAATTGTTCAGCCACGCTGTGATTCCCCTCCCTCCTGCAGCACCGCCTCATGTATTTCATGCATATTGATGAGCCCAGCAGTTTTTCTCACCTTTTTCTTGCTCTAACCTGCCTCTAGTCCGGAGGAGGGTATAGCACAGCTTCCTGTTTCAAATCACCGCAGAGGGCTCCCTTTGGATGAGTAAAACAGAACACTTTCTGTCTTTTGGTTGAGCCATCGGGGATACAAGCTAAATTACATGTGGGCCGGAGTGAGATCACAGTGAATTATTTATGTGCTTCCTGCCCTGTGCCCTGCTCATCGCGGTATGGCATTGCAGGGGTAGCGGAGTCAGGCCAGGACATGCCTTCAAGCTGTTATTACAACCTAGTGCTCCTCAGGCGGCCATCATAGCAATCAATACGCTCTGTCCCCTGCAGGGATTTACTGGGTTTACAAAAGGGAGAATTAGATGAGTAAAACAGTGGTTCTTCTACAGAGATGTAGCTTCAGTTTTTTGTTCTGAGCAGGTGATGAAGTGATAATTTCTCTGCTGTTTGCCATCAGTCGGATGAGCCATTTATAGCGTGTAATTCAATTATTTCCTCCAAGCGATCCATTGCATTTCAAAGATCATTGGACAACAGTTTGCCCCGTCTCTGACATTGACACGGATACATTGTGGAAGTGATTGGATTGTTGGATGTGGGTAAATTGGTTTGGCTGCGAGTGTTGTGGCCTCAGAGCCGAGCTGGAGGACAGGCGCTGAGGGAAGGAGATAAGGGACAATGGCACCTGATGAAGATGATGGCTAAAGGGGAAGTCTCGGGATGGAGCACAACATGTTGTGTTTGTCTTCTCAAGACCACAGCTAATCCGATTACCGTCGCCGTGCACCGTGGGATGTCATTTGGGCTGGGTGCAATAACAGAGCCCAGAAGTACGTGACTCAGGCTTAGGGCTCTGTTTTGATGTGATTTGCCTGGGGGGTGGGGAGGGGTTGGCGAACAATTTGTTTTGCTGCAAGGTATGAGAGCAACCCACAACGTTATTTCATTTTTGTAGGAAAAATGTCAAAATGGATGCTAACAGATTAACAGACCGTAAACAAGGCAGATTAGATGAAGTTCTCATTGCACAGAGAATAGAAAATACACTTTATTCAGCTTGTAAAATTGCCAGAGTCCAACATGAATGTAATTCCTTGGATACTTGGCTGACCTATGACATATAAGCACTTTAACTAATGACAGATTTCCCCTTTTCGGATTGTTTCATTTGAATAGATAGCTGAGCCTTGACCCTTACAAAAAAGAAGTTTATTCAACTATGGTATTAGTATACTTCTTTTAAAAGTTAAAATGAAAGGGTATGCGTTCAGATTACTTTTTATGTACTTATCAGAGATGAATTTAACAAAATTCCAAATAATAATAAGATTGAGAATAATAAGATTATATTTTGTGACTATTTTAAGAACTGCTGTGAGACTATGTTGGTAATAAGCAACTGTTTGCAAACATGTTCACCGTATCAACTTTACGGTGATAAGGTAATAATAATGCATGTGCTTAGTTGTACATATCTGCACTTAAAGATGAAAAAAAAATACCGCACATTTGTTCAATTAATCTTTTCAGTGTAGACGTGACGGGATGTTTGGATAAACACATGAGATAAAGGTGAAAGAGTGTGAACACACCACTAACTGTCTATATAAAGGTGAGCTCACACTCTCACCTTTACCTGAGGAAGACCATCTGTGGTTGAAACTTTGGAAACAAGAAAAACACAAGTTAGTTTCTAGTACTGTCCAGCTGTTCAAGTATAGTGTGTGTAAAACAACCACATGGCTTGTTGGTATCTTCACAGCTTATTATCCAGTTTATTGTTCAGCTCATTTGTTGAGATGTCAGACTCACAACAGAAAAGAAAGCTCTAGCCTGCGTCTGCACAAACAGCAAAGCTTGAGAAAAATGGCAAAACAGACAAACTAAAGCAACGATATGATTCATTTTTTGGGCCGCTGACGTTTTTATTTGTGTGCTCTACTTTCTTTGACTGGCTGTCGGGAAATCGTGCCTTTATTTGGCAACAACTAACATTGTGTTGAAAGTGAAATGTTTCTTTTTGATCACTGAGTTGTGCAGAGATGTATCAGACATCCTGGCACGGTTAATCAAACATTTCTGACAACAATCGGAAGAAATATGAAAAGCCTTCGTGGATTGATCGGGATTGATGTTAAAGAGCTTTTAATGGTTTCTTATGTTTGCGGTTTAACTGCATGAGTCACAGAAGGTAAGAACAGAGTATAACACCACGTATATATCACTTCTAATTATGGAAAGGTTGGTGATTCATTTTCACACTTGTTTCACATCCTTGAGGAGAAAAACGCAGGTCTCAAAGACTTATATATGTCAAAGATCTGTTCCATCTGACTACGGAGTGTTTGTTGCTCCATGTCAAATCCACATGACTGTTTAAAGATAAGATTTTAAAACTACACATTTTTTAACAAAATGCTCTCATACTTTTAACGGCTCAGCACCCCGCGAAGATGAAAATTTCCAACATGGATCACATCTGCTGAATTTATAAATCATTTTCATCTGGTTATTAATGTTCCCAGTATTCGTCCACTGAGATGAATATGATTAAGGAAATCAGACACGGAACATTAACCGTCTTGGTGAAGAACATCTGCTCGAAACCTCATAATAAAACCTCACATTCAAAATGTAGCCTACATCCTTCAGGTTTTCCATTAGGTCTTTATTACCTCAGTGGATACAGAAACATGCAAAGGTGGAGGTCAGAGAGTTCTTCTCTCTTGGAGAAGTGTTTTCTAATCTGACACCACTAAAGGTTTGGTTTAGAACAATTTGGGTGAAATATCGTGGTCACGGCTAAGAGAAACCAACTTTGACTGTGTTTCCATTCAATTGTCAAGTAAATTTAAAGTGAAATTTTGAAATATAGCAAAAAAAAGAAATGCGAATTAGGTGCATCTCCATCAACTGGTTTAAAGCGAATAAACTCGGCTACGGCGTAGTTTGGTCAGAAGTTGGCGCTACAGGCTACGCATGGCTGAAATCTGCCAGTAAACAGAGGAAAAGAAGAAGTAGAGGAAAAGAAGAAGTAGAGGAAAAAAAGAAAAGAAGTCAGCTAGAATTAGCCATCGTCTGGAGACAAAGACAGGCATTCCCACGTTATGGGAATATCAAAGAAGACATAAACAGCGTAAACAGCTGATCAGTCATGTAAGTTAAATGTTTGCTACGTCAGAATTTATTCCACAAAAGCGTTTCCATAACACATTTAGTGCATCACCTCTTTTTCGACAAAAGCAAAATCCAACTCAAACGAGTGAAAAAAACAAACAAACACCGGTCTTTTACCCAGAAGACCGCTATTCGTGTCCCGTGTTAAATTAAAAGTCAATGTTCACTTATTTTAATCATTATGTTTTTTTTTTTTTACTAAACCTAACCAAGTAGTTTTGTTGCGTTTGGTTTTGTGCTTTGTTTCACTTTCGTAGTCATTTTAAGCCAAACCATGATGTTTTTTTAATTAAATCTAACCCAGTAGTTTTGTTGCCTAAATCTAATTAAGTAGTTTTGTTTTGTTTTGTTTCAATCTACAACGTTAATCACGTGTTTAAAACTGCATTAAAAGTGCAACCGTAATCCGTGAGAAAATACGTATCCCTCAAAATGTAATTGAGAATGTAATTTTGTAGGAGAGAGGGTTATATCGTAGACTTTATCCGTTCAAAAAACAAAGTTTGACAACAAAAAGACAGACAAGTGTATCTTTTGGTCATTTGATTTTCCTTTCACAAAAGGATATTAAAATAAAAAAATATGTGGTTATTTGATTTTCATTTTAAAATACAAAAATTCTAATTGAAATACAAGGTTTTTTTCTTTATCAGGGTCAAAAAGGAATGAACTAAACTTAAAAAACGGGTTGATTTTCATTGTGAAAGGAAAACTAAATGACCAAAAGATACACTGACCTCTTTCACACAATGTTTTAAAAATGAGGATTTGGATGCATTGCATTTGTAACAAATAATATGGTCCACTTCTGCCACTTCACAAAAAAGCTGACAAACAAAATGCATGGGGCAGCACTGCAAAAACAGCAAATAACGATCAACAAAAAAATGCTCTAATGCTTGTGAACAAAACGGAAAAACAGTGACTTATAACAGCAGAGGGATGAGTGGTTGACAATGTGTAGGCTACTAACATATAACTCTGCTCAAATGCACATACAGTACAGTACACACACACAAAAGCAGCTCTCATATACACACACACGCATGCACACACGCACGCACACACACACACACACACACACACACACACACACACACACACACACACACACACACACACACACACACACACACACACCAACAGGTAGAGTAAGAGCCAGCTCTTTTCGTGGAGCCCCAGCTGACAGCTTATCCAATTACTGCTGCAGAAACACTGGTTTCAAGGGAGTCAACTCTGAAATTGCCTGGTGTGATTCAATGTGGCCCATGCGACATGTGTAAAATTGACAGTGTGATTTCTGACTGGGCTACCAGCAGAGATTACCTCCCACAGGACGCCGCCGTCTCAGAACGCCGGGCTGTGTGCCAGACGAGCACGGTGGATGTCATACAGTGTTGTTGGCTGTTGAAATCTCCAGTGAAAGCCTCTTAAAAAGCAGAGTGAGTGATCGTATACAACATAATGGATGTGATAGTGAGATTTTTGTAACCTGTGACTCCACAAATGAATGTCGTTAGTTAATGATATAGTCCTCATGGTCTTGGAAGTAATGCTCGGTTGCTACTGTGGGTTGCAGGACATGTTAATGATTGCAGCTTACATTAGAGCAGATAAACACTCAACATTTTTACCCTCTGTTTTTGGTTTTGGAAAGGCTAACAAAGACAAAACCCTCAACAAAACTTTTGTATACCAACTATTGCTCTTACCACAGATGCATGTGCACTGTTTCCGTGTGGAGAAATCCAAAGCTTGACAGACTCGTTCATCGTTACGGTTGCTAAACTATGATTGGAGGAGGGGTTTAGCAGACTCCTCTCCTCATCTAACTAATGCCGGGTTCAGACTACATGATATTTTTGTCTGTTACTGATGGTCACTGCGTCAGATTAGGAGATTATAGAGTCATTAAATCTTGCCATGACTTGGCTGAGAGCAACCAAGACGCACTAAATGCAAATCATTTTGCATGCAGTAAGAACGCCGTTCTTGCTTTTAGCGAGTCATTTGTACACCATGTAGTCTGTAGTGATTGGAAAAATGCATTTGCGTAAATATGCGACGCACAGAACTAGTGACCTAGCATTAAAAGTGAGAAAGACGGTTTATGGTGGGTGGGAGAAAGGTGTATGGTCCAATAAACACACTTTCATCTCAGAGACTGGTATTTGAGACCGGTGTTCGTGTCCTAAGATATGCCTTTCTTTTAGTTAGGCATATCAGACTCATATGGGCTCGGAGAAAATTGCTGCGTTACATTCGTCCCACATTACTTTCGTACATTACTTTCTACTTTACTTCTCTCCCCTATGTTCATGTTGGGCTCGCTCACGAAAATTTTGTTATTTACACACTTACACGGCGTAAAGCGATCAATTTAGCTGACACTCATCGTTCCCAAGCCGAGCCAACATCCTACGACAGTCGGTCTGTAATCGGGCTGAGATCATGTAGTCAGGCATTATACAAACATTGTAAGTGTTTCCTTTTTTTATCTTTGTCTTTGATACACTAAGCTGCTCTAACAGTATATACATATTTTGTATTTATCTATCTAGTCTGCATTTACTGCATTTATAATGAAGGTGGAAGAGAGTTAAAAGAACAGATGGTTATGAAATGACATGATTAAACATATAATAACTCAGCAGCATGACTTCTGCAAGCTTCTCTAAAATGTATGAGATGCCGTTCCAGCGGGTCTAAACTCCCGTCTTCTTTGGTAATAAATAGAGAATGTGCTTTGCTGTGAAGTTGACGTGCAGCGGGCGCAACTTACTTGAAAAGGCACTTTTTTTTCGTTGCCTTTGTCAAAGTCGCAGTTGCCGTGCAGAATATTCATCAGTTTGCCTCAAATCTGACGCCCCTTTTGATGTGCCTGAAGCTTACACTGATTTGCTGTGAAGACGCTGCTCTCATTAGAAATTCCTTAAACTCACAGCCTCAAATCGCATTAGCCGAGCATGGCAGGATCCCTGGTGATGCAACCCCACACAGTTACTGTATGAGTTCACCTACTGTGTGCAGGGGAAGAGCTATTTATCACCGCACACCCTTAGGAAACAAAGGAGGAAGTGCTGCTCAGGAAGTTTGTTTTCCTCTCGTCTCGTCTGTTTACCCTCTCAAGGTCAGGAGAGTCAGACATGCATATTGATGATGGAGATGATAGGCCGTCCCGTACGCTGGATCTGCCCCAGAGCAAGTGATAATCAATGCGGGGAGGAAAACAAATTAGCTTGACAAAATGTGTGGCAATTGAAGGCGATCAAAGCTGGAACACGCACATTCATTCACACACAAACACTCCATCAAACACCTGAGCCGACGTGAGGGTCAGTCAAAGAAATACAAGCTCAATAGCTGCAGGTTTTTTCTGTTTTTGTCGGACAGACACGGAAAACAAAGTCCCAATAAATGTTCCAGCTTGCACAAGTCAATAATGCATGGAGCTGGGTTAATAATTGATCACATGCTTCATATACTGTCAGTTCTTTCTCTGTGTTGAATAATTAAGGGGGAGAATTGTTATCTTCTGGGGAACCTCAGGGTTCCTGCTTCCCTGCAGCGGCTGGAGGTGTTTTACATTTCCTAGTGCCTAAAACAAGGAGGCAAGTGTTTGAGATTACAGGCCACCTGCCAGCTGGGCAGAGTTACATCACTGCTGCAGCCACAACAGACATGATCGATGAATGAGAGCGGGTCAAATAAGGTAACGTGACATGGGATGTTGAAATCATATGGGACATCATTTACCAACCATCTGCTAAAAAAATGACGTTTCCATACGACTAAAATGCATTCCCAATTACGTTTTGAGGGAAACGTATTTTCTCACGGATTACGGTCGCATTTTTAAAAACTTTTAAACAGGTGGTTAAACAAAACAAAGAAATGCCACAAAACTATTTGGTTAGGTTTACAAAAGAAAAACAAGCGGAAGTAGGCCAGATTGGAGCAAATATGATTAAAAAAAAGTTATATTATAAAACGGTCGTTATATCCTGACAGTGATACATGAAACAGGTAATCTGAAAAAATCATGTGCCTCTGTGTCCTCCGGTGCTCCTAACGGCATCAGCAAGATTTCACAGACCGGAGAAAAACAAGCAGTAAGAGCTGATCTGAGGTCTGCCGTCCAGTTTCTGTCTATGAGAGCCGGCTGTCAATCACTCGCTAACTCTGACCAAATGGTCAAACTAGGCAGCGCTGATCAGATATGAATCAATATTCTGTTACGTTAATGCCTATTTCTCTCCTCAGATGTTTTCAGAATCATCTTGTATTGTACAGTTTAGCTGTAAAATGAGAAAGTTTGTGACCTGGTAGCCATGTTGAAATCTCTTGAGGGAATACCGAGCACCAGTCACATGATCGGAGCACAGCCAATAGGAACGCTGTCTCTCAATGAAATGACCTGTGATTTTTTTAAAGCCTGAAAACAGAATTTTATTCAAAAATTTAATTCAAAAACTTGAATTACAATATGCTGAAAGATTATTATGGAATTTTTGCCCAATGATGTCAAAATTATTGTTGCCTACTGAAGCTTTAAAATGACTACGCTGACTTTTAGTTTCACACGGGACACTAACAGCAGTCTAATGGGGGAAAGTCCTGTGTTTCTTTGACCCATCCATCCACCACACCTCCCACCTGCCTGTAGTGGACTTTCTAGCTTGTTATTATGCCACGTAACTTTGAAGAACATTATTATTTCATCACCTGCTCTGCACGTCACATGTTGCACTTGCTTCGGCTTTCCGCGGGCTATCATTACCAAAGTATTTGTGATACTTCAAAGACGAATGTAATTCACAACAATTTCCCTCAAAACGTAATTGAGAATGCCGTTTAGTTGTATGGGAACTTAAATTATCCGCTGATAAAAATATATCTAAGGTGTGATAAATACTGTTATCAGCAGTTTGCTTCAAATATTGACAATATTGTTCCATTGCTCAATTTTATAGTTAAATTGTGACATGGGATGCAATGTAAATGTACCCATTAAATCACATTAAATCTTTGAATAAAAGAGGATCATTCACAAAAGACTGAAAAAAGCACAAAATAAAAGTCCTTGAAAAACCGACAGATTATTAATCTCAGTACAAACCCCAGCTACGACGTGTTTATCAGACGTTTCTCTTCACTACAACATTTCTGTTGTGTATTTCGCTCAGATTTACATGATACTGGAAAGGTGCATCTTCTTCATGTAGCTCCCAGCTGTGAGGTACGTAATTATACAGATATCATGGTGATACCTGTCCTGCCTCCTTCCCTTTGGTTTTTGCATTTTCACGGAAATTTCCGGGCCTTGCCTTTCGCCACCTGTCACCCACATTTTCTTAACGAGTTTCCCACTCCTCCTCCTCCTCCTCCTCCCTGCACAACTGGCCCTCATTCCCTCATCAAGCCACACCTGTCCTTCATCAACTTCAGACAGTATATATACTGCTCACGTTCCCATTTGCCACTGTTTGCTTGTCATGGTGTCTCTGCCATCCCAGTCTGCCCAGTATCTCAGTGTCCACTACATGTGTATTTCACCAGCTTCCTGCCTCTTGATATTTGTTAAAAACATATTTGCATTTGCAAATGAGTAGTATATAAATGCAGTTTTTAGGAAACTGGGTAGTGACTTCAGTCTTTTTCAATTCCTTTCATATGCACCTACTGAATTGCAAACAGTTTTGGAGGAATATGTTTTTCTTTAGTGTGTGTGAGAGAGAATTTCCATATTGTAAAATGCTCATCGTGTGTTGAATCCACTGATCAAAATGCACTTCATCAGTTGTTGATTTGTCGACCAAATTCCAAATCAGCAGACCTGCAATGCTGCCCTGTTTTCTGTGTGTGCTGAATACAGATGATGTGTGTCTTTGTAAGGCCTTCTGTGTTGACAGACAGCAGCATGGACCGGACACGACAAATCAGTGCAGAAGAGTGGCCACGGGGTTAAAGTTGAGGAGGCCTTACGGTGCGCCGGCACAGCTGCTTGTCACAGTTGGTTGTTTGTTTTTGTGCAAGTGCTGTACGAGCATTCCTGAATGAATGAATAAAGTATCACCTGTGTCTACTGAGTGTGTGTCACTGTGTCAGTGTGAGGGTTTCCCAGTGGGAAGGTGTCAGTCAGTGCAGCCCGGTCTCCTAAAAATGACGTTCCCAGACAACAAAACTGCATTGTCAGTTCAAGGGAAACGTATTTTCTCCCAGATTACGTTTGTTTTTGACGTATGACAAATTTGTTTTTAATCATAGTCCGTGTAGGAAGGAGGAGGATGGATGTGTCAAACAAACACAAGACTTTCACCCGTAAGACCTGTTGTTTATGTGTTTATTGTTGCTGTTTATGTGCCGTATGAAACCAAAAATCAACGTTGGCTTATTAGTCGGCTTGTTGCCTAAATACAATATAAGTAATTTTGTTGCGTTTTTGTTTTGTTTCAATTAACAACGTTAACCACATGTTTAAAACCAGGAAAATCCCACCAAACATAATTGAGAATGCAGTTTAGTTGTAATGTAATTTTGTAGGAGACGGGGTTGGACGAGTGCAGGCTGGTCGCATACACAGTTCGTAGCTATACCTATGAAAATTAATGCACTGTAATTCATATATATATTCCACAAAATAAACATAGTCGTGAACCAGGAAGTTTAAAACGTGATAAACACCATGTAGGGAGGAGTTCAGGCGGATGGGTAGATCAAAATATACTGGACTTGCACCCGGGAGACTGATGTTCGTGTCACACGTGAAAGCTGAAGTCAGCGTTGATTATTTGTCACGTAACTTACGTACTTAAATAACGCCACTTCTGGAGTTATTTTAAGCCCAACCACAACTTTTTCCTAAACCTAACTATGTGGTTTTTTTTTTGCCTAAACCTAACTAAATAGTTTTGTTGCCTAATCCTAATCAAAATGCCTTTTTTCTAAACCTAAGTACTTTTCTTTCCTAAACATAAGGAAGTTACTTCCTGTGAAGACGGAAGTTTAATTTGAAAAGACTATGCATGTAACAAGCGGAAATTGACACGCGTTGACGGACATTCGTAGGAAAACTAACGAAAAAGGAGGAATAACTTTTTCGTAAGATATCATACGAAACGTCTGAGAATATGTTGGCAGCGTTTTGCAGCGTTGCATTTGTAGATTACACAGGAGATTGAGGGGACAACTCAAGGTTCAAGGTGAGGACAGGTTCTCACATGTTCACAATCCATCTCTACACTTTCTGAAGTCTTAATTAAATGATGCTTCCCGTGAAGTGTACAGAGGTGTTATAACTGCAGTGCCATCAGCCTTTACAAGTCTGCCTGTTTTCTCTATCAGTCACTAAAACAGCTGTGGCACTGCAGTAAAGTGCTTTATAGAGCCATATTTGTCTATTAAGTGATGCATTTAAATCTGCCTGGCTCTAATCCAAATGTGTGACACTAGGAGCTCTTTATTCTGAGTCACTTTCCCATTTAAAGAGACTGTGTGTGTGTGTGTGTGCGTGTGTGTGTGTGTGTGTGTGTGTGTGTGTGTGTGTGTGTGTGTGTGTGTGTGTGTGTGTGTGTCTTTGGTGAAATATCATCCTGATGATTCAGCAAGTGACACTGTACGTATAATTTGTTGGCTCACCAATCACACAGTAACACCTTAAGATTCACAAATGCAACCTCTATTTAATGACACTGGATGTTTGCCAAACATGGAGAGTAATTTGACCTGTTGTTCGATGGTTTATGATAACAATAAAATACTTCTAAAGGGGTGGAATCTATTTTCATGGCTGCCCTTATCAGACAGTTTATGATCACCTGCGGCAGGCCCGTCAGTCCGTGGAGTAGATACAGTACAGCTGAATGCATTCTTCACATACAAAAACATGTGGGTTTCAGGAATATTGTAGTAGAAGGGGCCTGCTACACCTACTAGTCAGCTCAGAAGGCCATTATCTTCTATTCACATGGTTGATCGTCGATACGAATACAAGAAGACGACGCCGACCGCTAGTGGCTAGTTAGTAATTATGTCTGGAGCAACAGCCCTGCCTCCTAAAAATGACTTTCCCATACAACGAAACTGCACTGTGAATTACGTTTCGAGTGAAACGGATTTTGTTGCGGATT
This sequence comes from Sebastiscus albofasciatus, assembly GCA_916701655.1. Classification (NCBI taxonomy): domain Eukaryota; kingdom Metazoa; phylum Chordata; class Actinopteri; order Perciformes; family Sebastidae; genus Sebastiscus; species Sebastiscus albofasciatus. Next base: position 39,045 of record CAKAOI010051951.1, read on the forward strand.
ACTTTTGTTTTTGACTCATCACAAATACGTTTGTAGTGATAGTCCGGGTATCCATGTAGGGAGGAGGTCGGAGTGGTGGTGGATGGGTCAAACAAACACAGACTTTCACCCAGCTGATCGCTGTTTGTGTTCCATGTAAAACTAAAAGTCAACGTTCACTTACTGGTATTTTAATTTATGTCCGTAACTTAATAACGTAGCAAACATACTCATTTTTAATCTAATTCTGACATTTTTTTTTTACTAAACCTATCCAAGCAGTTTTGTTGCCTAAACCTAACAAAGAGGATTGTTTTGCATTTTTTCAGTTTTGTTTCACTTTACAACATAAACTACAGGGTTGGGAGTAAAGGAAGAAGTCAGGTGACGTAGTATGAAGAGCGATAAAGTCTGCACAGGGTGGTGGTCGGGGGCGATGGATGGGTCAAACAAACACAGGACTTTCACCCGAGAGACTCTGTTCGTGTCCCGTGTGAAAACCAACAGTCAACACTGTGTCATTTTACCATACTTTTGTTATGTACGTACTTCACTAACGCCAAGTTACAAAGGTTACGTAACAATCACACTTATTTTAACCCAAACCACCATCTTTTTCTAAACCTAACCAAATAGTTTAGTTTCCTAAAGCTGAAGTTGTTTTGTTTCAATTCACAACGTTAAGTTTCACTTTCACAACGTGGTAGGTGCAATTCGGCATTACATACTGACATAACAACTGATAACGGCCATTCAATCGGCTGATAACGTTCCAAATGGGTGCTGTCCTTAGCTTGTAAGTTACAGTTCCCAGCGCAAATATGTTTACTACGTCTTTATGTTGTTGTCTATTTGTTGTTGTGATGTTGTGTTGTGTCCTGCCCACTGATTGTGGATGCCAAAGTACTCGCTAACACCACCAGTGAACCTCCTGGAAACACACTGATGTTTCGTTGTTTTTATGAGACCCATCTCCCAATTCTCTCAGTTCTGTGGTCAGCAGTGACAGAGAGTAAACTGGACAGTTGCCAGCTGTAATTGTGTGTATAAATATCCTCCTAATCCGGTCGCATCTGTGTTTTCTTAGATTCCAGGAAAAAAATGGCTTTCGTTTGTGTTTGTCAGATTTCATTTGTTTCTGTTGTAAGTTGATTATTTATTAAAATGACTATGCAGCAGAGTGGTAGACTTGAAAAGGACAGATTCAACTTTATATTAGAACAGTGGATTTTGTAAAGAAGAAAAAAATGCATGTTAATACGTCATATCTTTACAGAATGTCACGCTTTTTTAAAAAATTGCGCTAAGATGTGAAACACCCGTCTTTTACTGCAATACGGCTGTTTGTGCTTGTGAAACTGCAAATGCGATCCCTGTTTCAGCTGTGTTCTTCTCTACAATGAAACCCGCTGGAGGAGCAGATTATCGTATAAACTGTATCAATGAGCGAGTATCCGTGCAGAGCTGAAATCAAACACGCCAAACAAATGGCAATCTTTGTGTACTGTGAGATGTGTGTGGAGGAGGCTGTCAATAATTACCCGTGGCTCTTGAAAAGCGCATATGGATTGCGGAGTGTTTAAAGCCACTGGATTGTTTGGTGGAATCTGTTAGCGCCGAGGATATCGTTCAGTTCCCTTTTTCACAGATCGGCGGCTTTATCCTCGCTTTCTCTCGCAGCTCGACTGCTATGAAAAAGGCCTCTTCGGTGTGTGTTGATTGCTCAGTGGGGCTGTATTCTGCCGGAGTCATATGAATAGTGCTTGGTCTAATTGTTAGTCATTTAGGATCCATAAAGCCACAGAGTTTTCTTTCTTTTTGATGTTAATGGCTTCTAAAATTGCCCGAGTGTATTCTAAAAGGGATATTTAAGCTTTTCCAGGAATACGGCGGCGTGGTCCGCTTGACAAACTATGCGCCATTACCTGCCACCACAAGGGAGCTTTTAAGACACACGCTGCCTCCGTCCCTCCGCGCTCATCAACATCTTCCACTTACAGATACGAGCCGCCATCGTCTCACTGCAGAGCCGAGACAAAAAACTAAGAGCTGGAATTTTTCTTCATTTGCAAATGAAAGTCAAAGCAAAGAGCAGCAGACAGAGTGCACATGACAGTTTCTCCCTGCTTGTCTGTCTGTTATCCATTTACAGTAGATGTCTCCATGTGCAGATGATTGTCTGGATGGTACATTGTTGGCAGAAGAAGTCTCGTTACATGTTACAGCTCTGCTCACTCCTGATGATGAAGTGAAACCATTAGCAGTTCACTGACTCCACTTGTTTTGCATAATATCTTTATGTACAAGCTCACTGACTGCCTTTTATTGCCTCTGCTAAATACCACGACATTACACGAGCGTGTGTCATGAGTACGAATTTTAGCCTTTTCGCTTGTCATTTGTTCACCGCGCAAACAGGTTTAGGTAAGAAGACCACTTAGTTAGGATGAGGGAAAACGTCAAGGTTGGGCTTAAAATAACTAAGTAAAACAGGCAGGGAAACAACGTAACACTACTACAGAAAACACGTAACAAACATCAACAAAAAACATGACAAAGGTCGCAAATGTAACTTATAAAACAAAACACTGGCACTTATGCCTTTTTTTTGTGCGAATGGGCTGTCTATGCATATATTAGCATAGACTCAAAATCTTCAACTCCAACGTTAAAACAGTACTGCTGTATGGATCAGAAACCTGGAAAACCACCACTAACATCATCAACAAGCTGCAGACATTCACTAATCACTGTCTAAGACGCATCCTTGGGATCTACTGGCCAAACACCATCAACCTGCGGGAATACACCAAACAAGAGACAGTAGAAGTACAGCTAAAAAGGAGAAAGTGGAGCTGGATTGGATACACTCTAAGAAACGGCAATAACCAAACCGGCACTGACACGAAACCCACAAGGCAAACGGGGGAGAGGAAGACCCAGAAAGACCTGGAGAAGAAGCACGGAACAAGAGTTCAAAAAGAAGGGACTGATGTGGAAACAGCTGGAGGAGATGGCCCAAGACAGACAAGGGTGGAAACTATTCATCAATGGCCTATGTTCCGCAAGGAATACATAGGCTAAATTAAATGAATTAATGAATGAATGAAAGACAACCAGTTGTCAACCAAACCTGCAAAGATTAAAAATAAATTCTTTATTTTCACGTCTGTGAACTAATCAATCAAACTATGTACAGTAATTATTACTGCTGGGCAGTGTCACTGTTGGACAGGAATAGCAACGAAACTGCATGTTTTGGTTTGGAAAGCATTCTGTATCATACGTCATGTCTCTCTCTTTAAAATGAAATCAAATCCATTAGGACTTTATGATGTCAGAGGTGGGTGTTCAGCTTTGCAGTTTCATTTTCAAAATCTATCGGAGCAGCTTTCAAAATTTTGTGGAAAAAAATGTAATGTGAATAGAAACCATTTAAGAGACCCTCGAGTCACATTTAATATGAATTATCCAGAGCACACTAACGCACATAAAGCTTCATTAAATGTGAAGCCACGATGTCATTTGAGCACGGAAGTAAATTTTTGACCTTTCCTAGACACCTGTGTTCGTGTGAGGACTGATGGGAGAATAAAGACCATAGTCTGCAGAAAACCCGTGACACAGACTGATTTCTCAACAGCCAACGCTTACGACACATAAAACATCAGCGGTGAGGAGCCTCCTACACAGAGCTGGGCATCTTGCTAATGAGGAGGAGGAGGAGGATAGGGAGAGGGAGGTGAAGCATGTCCGATGGATGATGAGAATCTCACTCCAACTTAAGACCAGGACTGACACTACTGGCTCAACAGGGACCACCAGACTCATCACAGTGAGACAAAAGCCAGTGGACGGCCTGTCAAATCTGATGTCGAGGACCATCCTGAACAGAGACACGGGTTACACTGGCATTTGTCTTGTAGAAAGTGTTTGTTACTTCCACCCTACCAAAAACCAAAAAAAAAGAACACGCCCACTCAGTGAACCGCAGTCTCGTATTTGTGCAGACATTTGCCTGGACTGTAGTAAGGGGGCGTGGTTTTTGATTGACATTTTGGGCGGAAGTAACAAAAAATGAGTGCTGTAAACGATAAATGGCAATTTTGTGTCGTGATTGATGAATGTAAGATGGTGAAAATGATGAAACATGTCTCTGTTTTCATCATATCACGACTGTTTTACTCAAATCGGCTTTAAATTAATCAAATCACTTGATCATTTATCACTCCATTTTTCGTTTCACATCGATTTTTACAGCTCCAATTTACAAGTCTCATACATTTTCATCACCTCCATTTCTGTCAATTAGTTTTTGTTACTTCCACCCCTCGTAAAAGACAAAAAAAAAAAAATAGAATAACTCCGGAAGTACCGTAACTTAAGTACGCATGTGACGTGACCAATAAATCGACACAAACGCCGGTCTCCTGGGTGAAAGTCTGATGTCTTTTGACCCACCAACCCTCCCCGTCCTCCTCCGTGTTTTGTCGCTCTTTATACTTCCTGGTTCATGATTACGTAGATTATATATGAAATGAATTTGTGGGATATGTATGAATTACAGTGCAATACTTTTCGTAGTATAGCTAGGAATGGTGTACGAGAACAGCCTGGTAGTAGTAGTTCAATGAGGTCACAATAACATATAAAGTGTATCAAGCCATTATGTGTCAAGGACATTGTCTAAATGAAATACAAAAGAAAATTTGTTTTTGTATTATTTTAGGGGCTTTATTGAATGATATAGAAAAAGCTACGGGGTGAAATATTCATTTTTCAGCCATTATTGTTAACAAATGTGAAATAGGCAGGTGGTGGCACAAAAATAGCCATGTTCCTATACATTTCAAAACCGTAGACACGCTTTAGTCAAGTAGCTTTTTGATTATCTATTTGCGTCTTTTGGGTTTGGCGCTGTCATCTATTTTTGGGACGGAGTTGATTTTGCCTCTCTGTTCTCCTTCAGCTCGTGTCGGTCCCATCTCTGTTGCTCTCCTTTCATGAGAACTTTCAAAGCCGTCAGTGGGACACAAAGTGGAAGACATCATTTGAATTTCAAAGGGCCTGACAGAACACATCGCCTCTATCAGCCCAGTAAAGGTCCTCTTGACAAGAAAGTGCCTTCAGAATTAATCATCCACGCTGAGAGTCCTCCTGGATGCCGCTTCTTCCTCTGCTGGCGAGGCGAACAGCCGAGGAGGAGGTGGTTTGAGGGAGCAGGAAGCCGCAGCCAGACTTGATAACAGAGCTGAAACCCTCACCGCCCTGCTCGCTGCCTTTACGACGACTACCAAACATGTGTTTTTATGGGACAAACAGCATGAGGTCATCTTGTTCTCATTTGTGCTCTTCGCTCACATCAGTGTATTTCTTAAACTGTCATTTTCAGTGCACCCCGGGGAAATGTAAAATGACCCATGAAAACACAAAGCTGGAGCTTCTCCGGAGCCTCCCGAGGACCCGTTCGGGAGACATACGGCCCCAGCGAGCAGCAGACAGCTTCCAGCCATCATTGCTATGAGCTAATTAGCCATCACTAATGTGAATCAGCTTCCATTTTTACCCACTTTGATTTACAGGCTGCCGTCCCCATTACATCTCCATGGAGACAATGCAGTCTTTACGGACTGGGCTCCGGCGCACCAAATGATCTCATAAAATAGCGTTTATGGCTGCTAAGTATCACCAGTGGAGGAGAGTCCTGTGTGTAGACTGCTAGGATCAGATGTCCTCATCACCCGCCAGAACGTCATCTGCGAGTTCGGGCTTTGGTCCAGATGATGAGCTCATGGGTAAACGTTTTGTTTTAGCGCCCACAAACTTTCTGATCATGCCACTAAGCTCTTTCTACAAGTGTGTTTTCTTTCCAGTGTGTCGTCCTATAGTCGCCTCTCTGTTTCCCTTTACCCTGTATGTGTTGAGTTAAATATGATATCGGATAGTGCAACGTATCCTCATACAGTGGTTCGTATATATTATGAAGTCACTCCTAATTTTTCATGCATTTTCCTACAAATGTCCAGCAACACGTCTTGCTGTTCTGCTCGTTAAATGCATACAGTCTTGTCAAAATAAACTTCCGCTTTCACAGGAAACAACTTGGTTTGGTTTAGGACAAGATCGTAGTTGGGTTAAAATAACTATGGAAGTGGTGTAACTTAAGTACGGAAGTTACTTGACAAATAAATCAACGTTGACTTCTGGTTTCACGCTGGGTACGAACAGCGGTCTCCTGGGCAAAAGTCCGCTATTTTTTGACCCACACATCCACCCCGAGGTAAATAAACACTTGTCATCTTGTGGCAGTCGGAAATATTTCCTACCTAACACGTTCTCATCCCAACTGCATCACTTTTTGATCGTTGTAAACACGTGCTTAATGTTGGGAATTAAACAAAAATATTTGCTTAGGTTTAGGCAATAAAACCACTTAGTTAGGTTTTGGAAAAAAACAACATGGTTTGGCTTAAAATTACTAAGTTTGTACAGTGAAAACATGACTGGACGTTGTGATTACTGGACACAAACGAACAGCTGATTGTAACTTGAAAGTGAAACGTAATGCACGGGGAAGCAAACAGCGGTCTCCTGGATGAAAGCCCTGTGTTTGTTGGACCCATCCGCCTCCCCTCCAGCTCGCCCTGTGTGTCTCTTTTGCTCTTCAAACTATGTCACCACACTCTTGGCACACTGATTTTGCTGTTGTCGAGGACGGGTGCGTCGCATACCTGCGCTAAAGGATGCCTTGTGTGTCTGTATCAAACGCGGCGGTATTTGACGCCCTGGGAATGGCTGGCCTGGCCTGTATCTCATTGCCTACCTGTAATCTCTCTTTTGACATGTCGTAGTCATCTCTACACAATGAATCATACAAATGAGAATAAGGGCGCATACTTTCAGACTTCAGTCTTTTGAAAGCCTTCATGGTGTTGCAGTACACATGCACAATAATTGATGGAATTAGTTGTGTTAAGAATAAGTGCTGTCACATGTACAATAATGATCTTATTTGTAAAATGTATAACAATTTCGACTTATTCATTATATGTTAATGTATTACAGCAAACTGAAACTGGATGTGCCATAAATGATCCAGTCACGTGTCTCCTATGATCTCGAGTGAGAGCCACCGTCACCACTCACAACCTCGTATAAACTCTTTGTTTCTGTGTTACACAGCTATCATTTGGTTGAAGTATCAAACGATACAAAGATGCTGTAGCTTTGACCTGTTTACTTACACGCTAGGATGAACAGCGTGTCCCATAGCCTGCAGTACAAGAGTACTCCACTGATTTAGTCAGACTCAGCATGGATAGTTTTGGTAAAAACAAGGATACAAATCGATGCAACAGAACCAGAAATTGTCTTTTTTGTTCCACATGTTCCTCTTCGTTTCAGTTACAAAAACTGTCTGAGAAAACCCAGCTACACTTGCTACACATTATTTCCTTGTATAATTATCCACTCCATTATAATTAGTTGCTTCTCAGAGTTTAGTTTTGGTGAAATTGTGAATTTGTGACCGCACTTCCATTGCTGCTGTGATGTTTGTCACGTTTTAATAAGAACATCCAGTGGAACTAAAAGAAGAGCCTAATGAGCAGCACACAGACGGAGCTATTTAGAGTTCAGTTCTCTGCTGCGTACTCTTATAACCAGTGTGTGTGTGTAACAGCCTCAAAATTAATTTACAACACTGTGTCGTGAAGCACGCTCACTCCCACCCTCAACCATCATTACCTTTCAAGTATGTTGCACAGAATTCGGCCCTGCGTGCGTTGGCGTTTTTCTAAATGTCAAATGTAGAGCTTCAGAGACTCTTTAGGTACTCACAGCAACAAGTAGGAAACATGCAGCGGTCTGTTAATATTTCATATTCTGACTATTAGTCAGTTCACCTTGTGGACGCCTCTCCAAATTTTAAAGTCTGAACTGACTTTTGTTCTGTCAGTTGAAACTAAAGTTGCTTGAGACACTTACTCTGCATCCCCCTCATCATTCTGTCTTTCTACGTCGGGGGGGCTCCTGTCCTGTCGGGGGAATCAATCTGCAGGACCAGGGGAGGGGAGGAATGACACAGCACCCATCGCTCACCCACACTCGGCTCCTGACGGTAAGCCTTGCGATGATGAGAGGAGCGCGTGACAAGACGGCGAAGAGGAGTGATGGGGTCTCTCCATCACAGCCAAGGCCCTGTCAGCATGTCTCCACCACTTGTTTTTTGCTTTGTACCCCCCTTCTTCCTCTCTTTCCCCACCTGCAGACGTCTATGCCTCGATGTTAATGAGAAAGCAGTTATTGGGGTGATCATTCAGCACTGATAAAACCAGACTGCCTGCTGGGATCTCTTGGTGGGGGGGGTTGGGGAACGAACAGATGCTGATAATTCAGACAACCTGGTATTAAATAGTGCAGGCTGTTCTCATACACCGTTCGTAACTATAACTACGACAAAGTAATGCACTGTAATTCATATATATCCGACAAAATCAATTAGAATGTAATCCACATAATCGTGAACCAGGAAATATAACGAGCGACAAACACCACAGAGAGGATGTCAGGAGACCGGTGTTTGTATCCCGTGTGAAACCAGATGTGAACTTTGATTTATTTGTCACGAAACTTTCTTACTTAAGTAATGCTACATCCAGGGAATGAAATTAGCACCTGCCACCTGCCAAATAACAGGGTAAATGTTGGCTGAAGCAGGTACACATTTCAGGTCACCTGCCACCATGGCAGATGGTGAGAGAAAAATATTATTTTTAAGAAGCAATTCCTAAACCAAATGTAGTTATGGATTAAGGTTTCATCATATGGTCCATAAATCTACGGTCTGGCACCGCTGACTCAGTGTTTACAATTCTAAAGCGTTCTACCTAGATTTCAGAAGTGGCAGACAAAAACATTGAATGGCTGGTAGAAATGTTAAGTGACCTGCCACAGTGGAAGGTGAGGAAAAAGCTGAATTTCAGACCCTGGCTACATCTGTAGTTATTTGAACCTAAACCACCATCTTTCACTAAACCTAACTTAGTTTTTGTCATTTAACTTACGCATTTAAGTTACGCCACTTGCTGTGTTTTAAAAGGTGCTATTGATAACATCAAGTTTCAAGTTTATTTGTCATATGCATTTAAAAGTACAGTGTACAGTGAAATGCAATGAAATGCATTTTACCCTGTCTCTCTCTCAGCCCTTAAAATCTATAAATAGTACAGTTGATTAGTTGATTGACATAAGAACATTACAACAAATTAAATAGATTAGATAACAAACTAACAAACAAAAAAACATCTTCATGGTAAATTGCAGAATTAAAATAACAAATAATAAAAGTAACCAGCAGCCAGCTTCACTGAGGTACGACCCGCCAACATTTTTAAAATGATTAATTCACAATCATAATACTTTTTTTTGAGGAAAAGCCATACTTTTATTCGACACCTTTCTAAAAAGCTCTGTGGGTGTATTTGTCTACATTAAAATGTTATCAATAAGACCTCAAACCCAAACAGCGATCTTTTCCTAAACCTAAGTAGTTTTATTTTGAAAAGATTGGAGCGGAAATTGACACGTGCGTCACATGTTGCTGGACATTTGTAGGACAACGCATGAAAAATAAGGAATAACTTTTTATAAGAAATCATACGAACTGCTGTATGAGGATACGTTGAGCAGTGAGTTCCTCCTCACTGCAGCTGCTCATCCTAAATCTAATTTACTATTTCGTGCCAATGAACTTTTCATTTTCTCAAAGCTGTAACTCACCTAACTCTCCTGCACACACCTGAGGGAGAGCAGATAATCATTTTAGAAGCACCACCATTTCATCTCTTAACATCTCCACCCTGGGACGTGAGGGGACTCCCCATCTCACACATAAACCTTGATGTCGGCTGTTAAGACACACCCCACCTGTCAGTACGGGAAAGGACCTTCAACAGTTTCATAATTGTGGATTTAAAAAAATATGATGAATCTTCTATTTAATGTGAAACAACCTGCTGTTGGTTGTTATGCTGCGAGTAATCAGACAGCAGTCTTTGCTTCAGAGTGCTTCTCTGTTTATGGGCAGCGGTCCACGAGCCCCAGCTGAATACTAAACGCTTATCAGAGACGGTGGCAGGCCAGAGGCCAGAAAGCAGCACAAGAAGCAGCTGTGTTGTGCTCCATCAGGCCACAAAGATCCACAGAGACGCTAACTTCGATCCTAAATCCAGCACCATCAGTATAGAGTGTCGCTGTGTGTCCCCTTGTACCGCCATTTCTCTTCGTTATATCCGCCCGCAGACAGCAGGGAGTGGAACCAGCGGCCAAGTACAGTCCGCTGCTGATTGGTCGCCATCATTTATTGGCCTGGACAAAGAGGCCACCTCTACAGGAATCCCCGGAGCCAACCGGAGCATGCCAAACCTAAAAATAGAGTTGACACACTAATTAAACAGAACTGATTATGGATACCCAAACTCACATAAAATATCCAGATGACAAACTATGCTGGGAAATATTTTTATATATTCAACATTTTGATGATACGACAAAAAACGTAATGAAAAGCATTTGAAAACTAAATTAAAACTAAAACGAAATGTAACAAATTTCATCAAAGAATAAAAACAACCTGCATATATCTGAATCTCCAGTGGTGGAATAATACTCAGATCTTTTACTTCAGTAAAAGTAGCACTACAGAGTGACAATACGCTGTTACACGTAAAAGGAGCATGGAGTGGGCAATGAAGTAGTTTGACTGTACATTACTGTGCAGGGAAAATCAGCTTAAATGATTTAGTAATGATTGAAAATGTCCTCATTTTTAAACTCATTAATTAAATAAATAAATGTTTTCCGTAAGAGGTTTGCTGAATTCTTCAATGTAATCTTGTTCAGGATGACCCTGACTGTAGTCATGTAAAATCTGTTTTTTATTAACTGTTTTGGAGAAAATTAAAAGGAAAGTTAGCTCAATTTAACACATCGACAATTTCCTCATATTTTAACTAGTTATATTTTATTTTCCCCCAGAGGTTTGCTGAAAGGCCCTGACCATGACCCTGACCATGTAAAAATCTGAAGTCATTTTACGATCCAAACTAAATTGAAAGGTCACGCCACACTGACCAGTTTGCAGCCATGCGACCCAGTATCACGCCAAAGCGTGTAATAGAAGGTGCAGTACCAGCAGGGGGCAACAAAACTACTCACTTATGTTTAGGCAACAAACACATCATGGTTGGCCTTAAAATAAGTACGTAAACTAAGTAAAATCAGTACGGAAAACACATGACAAACGTCACTAACTTACAAAACGAAACACTGGTCTCAAACACCTGCCTCCTGGTTGAAAGTGCTGTGTTTATTGGACCCATCCACCTCCCGAGTCATTACAGACTACATAGCGTACAAATGACACGCCTAAAGCAAGAACGCCGTTCTTATTACACGCCTTGCTCATTATCGTGTCATTCACATTCCTTTTCGTGCGACCGGGCTGCCGTAAGCCATGAATCCATTCCTCATACAGAAACCTCTACAGCCTGGTATAGGCAGGTTTATTGCTAACCTTACAATAAACAAGAATACCTTGACAAAAAGTGCCCTATGAAAATGAGACTAAAATTTCACTGATAAAATATCTAGTTTCATCTTTCATAACAATAATCAAAACTAAAATGTGACTAAAACAAATAGATTTTAGTTAAAAGACGCCACAAGATGACATGTAAACTCATTTTATCTGTGTGTCTTCATACTGTAAATACAGTCACAATGCAGGATGTGGTTAATATGGAGGGAGGTGGGCTTCATTCTTCTTTGATTTCCTATCAGTAGTAGAAACACCATCACTTCATATGCAAATGAGCTCCTCTTTGATATTAGTAGTCTTACATGCTGTATGCATATTTATTAATTTATGCTATTTGGGTTGTGAATAGATAAATAGTGGCGTCCTTTTTAAAGCAGATAACGTAACATCAGCATTTCATTAGTTGCTAGGACGAAAGAAGCAAATCTCTGGTAGTGAGGTGGATTTAGGTCTCCTGGGAAATATAAGGCCTCAGGTCACAGGCTGATGAAACGAGGCTTTAACAGTGATAGTGTGTCGGTACAGTATGTGTTCGCTATTTCAGGACCAATAAAAGGAAACGTTAGAGCCATCACTGACTTTCTTTTTTTCTAAAAAAAGCGAAATAGTAGAATATTATGTCCTAAATTGAGTCGGATGCAGTTTATATGCTGTCTTCAGCAGAATAAAGACAGACCCGTATGCTCAGCCCTCACTGTTCGTGGTGTATTTTCCATCCAAATAGAGTCGTACTAAAGAAAGTATGGCAGGTGAAGGGCGCCAAGTCGTATCAGTAGTCAGTGTTCATTTGGATCGTTCGTTCGTTTATGTGTGGATCTGGTGGGTGGTTTCACTCGTTCAGCTTCCTTGAAAGAGAAACTCTGAAGGACATCACGCTCAGGTCTGCACCGGGCTAATTAGAGGGTATTTTCGCTCTCATCATTTGTTTCCTTTGGACACGCTGTATCTCTCCGAGGCCACCTGTACTGATGGATGCCATTTGCATTTCTTACGCCCATTATTTGTGCGATTGTGGCGGCACGTGAGCCGGAGACATTAAACACCTGTGACTACTCAAACAGTGTGCAGGAAATGGGAAGGGGGAGAACTGTTTGTCAGTCAGTAGCCTGCTCCTGGCTGAGCATGAAAAATGAAGCAAATTAATAAATAACCTAAAGGAGGAAGGGAGTTAGTACCGTTGTCACAAAACCACGTTAATAATCAACTGTTCTAAATCACACTTCAGTTCAGTTTGCTCATCCGGCCTCTACAACAACAACAGTTCCTCCTCCTCCTCTGACTGAGGGAATAATAAGTGACTTTGGATGTGGAAAGTAGGACAGTCAACAGATGAGCTGCAGTTACAGTACGTCCTTCCCTCAGGTGAGGAGGAGCTGACAGTGATAGTATTGATTATCATTCAGCTTCTCTCTGTGATGGAGTGATTGCTATCCTTGGTGCAAAAGCAGCTCTCCAGTCTGTACGGTGTCCTTGGACACAGCTACTCTTTATATACTATATATATAATATATACAGTATATGATGTGTGTGTGAGTGTGTGTGTGAAATCATGACCTAGATAACATTAAAGCAAACAATTACTGCCCACATAACTGAATGTAAAACAGCAGGTCGTCTTTATGTACTGTAAGTCCACACCATAGACTTTATGGCCCATGGCTATTGGAATTTAAAGGGTCAGTTCACATAAATTACAACAAAAAAAACATAAAAAGAAATCATATTTTCTTGCTTAACAATAGTGGTGCCTAACCATGCACATAGTTTTAGTTTTGAGAAACCTCCAGCCCAATACATTGGAGTTGAATGATTTGTGGTGCTCGTGACATTTAAACATTACTTAAAATGTTATGTTTTAAACACAAATAAAAACAGCTTCTTTAGATTTAGGCAACAAAAACACTTGGTTAATTTTAGGGAAAAAGATTGTGTTTTGGTTTAAAATAACTACATTTAAAAAGTGAAACTAAAGGTTGTGAACACAAAGAAAACTACACGTTTGTTTCACATGGGATATGAAACCCGGACTGACCCATATCTATGCAGCCTCAAACCACTGATAATGCATATTTAATGACCTTATAACAGTCTAACCGGCTGGGATAACCCACAAGATCTCAATGTTTTCAAAGAGAAAACAAATTTGCTAATTTTCTTATTTCTCTTTGCATTGCTGAAGGGGATACATATATTAAAAGATGTTTTTTTTAATCTGGATTGCATTATTTTGGTTTAGACCCTTGTACAGAATCTCCCGTTGTTCAGCTTATTTCCTGCCAAATTTTCCATTTCATTTACTTGACTATATGATACACAATGTAAATGTTCTGCAGACACACTAGTAGAAACTGACTAGTTTCTAGGCTTTAGTCGTGTTATCTAAATACTTAATGTTAGCAGCCGTGTTCTCAAGATTACTGTCATAATAGTTTAATTTCGATTAGTCTTTCAATTTAATTTTTGACAGGCAGCGCCTCTAAATGATTCAAATGAAAAATATCAATACGCCCCTTTTGATTTTCTTATTTACTCTATAATATGTCCATGATGTGGAGTCACCTGAGACAGCGGTGAGAGATGAGCGACACGAGCCAGACTAGCTGAGGGGGTGTGGTGACGACAGGAGCATGACGAGACTGAGGCGCCCCCGACTGAGCTGAGGGAGTCGAACACACACTCACAGATATCCAGACCTCCCGCTGCACACAGACACTGAAAATCCTATTTGTCACAGAATTGTGTGGGGGCTTTAATTAATAAGGCTTGTGCTGGTAGGAAATTGAATTAGATGATTACAGTAAACAATGTGGTGGTAATTCCTGGAATGAAATGCTATTTGGGATCCCAGTACACATTAAAGGCCTGTCGCCTATCGTTAGGATATTCGACAAGACAACCTGTCCAGACTCCATATTGTGAGTTGAGTGAGCTAATACAGAAGAAGCACTCTACAAAATTGATCCTATCGGGTGTTTAAATGACAGTATGGCTACTATCCTTTCTTTGCTCTCATGCTCAGTGTCATCTCCCAGCTTGTGCTCGCTGACTCTTTGTTCTGCTTGCCTCAGCAGCGTGAGTTTTCAAGGAGACACACTCCAGCTCTCGCTCCACAGAGAACTTCTCCCCCCCACTCTGGCTGTGAGGCAAACTTCTTGTTTTTTTTTTTTTGCAGCGCATCACAATGGCACCGTGCCCTCGTTTTCTACAGCCAGCTCTTCCTACGCCGAAGGATGCACGTACACGCACGGTCTGAGCAGAAATACTCCCCTCCGTCCACATGGGAATCCCTTCCGGTGACTAATGTGCTCTTTGGTGTCTGCGCTGGGAATAGTGACAAATATGGTGCAGTCAAAAAAGTGATATACTGCAGCAGTTAAATAAAGTTAACCGTAGGAATCAGAAGGGGAGCTTATAGCCCATATGATCCTCTCTGAGGTAAACTATAGGTCTTCATTAATCACGACACGTCTCTGGAGGTGCTATGTAAAGAATATGTACAATAATGCTCTTGGACGTGAGTCTTATGTGTGTTTATCTCACTTTAGCCTGGAATTACAGCTCTGGATAGGTCTGAGCTACTTAAGGATTTCACCGGCTCTTCTTAAATTAAAGCTTTACTTACTCCATACATTTAGGCCCACATAAGTAGTTAGTGGAGATTTACACATCACAAAATTAAAATGGGTTGCACCACTCAAGCTATAGTTCTTACATAGAGATTAGCAGCCTGTTCTCATTTCCAGGGTGTCAAATACCAACGCTTTGAGGCCCTCGGTGTCTGATACTGACGCACAAGGCACCCTTTAGTGTCTGTATGAGACGCACCATGCTTTCAAGTAACTACAATGTAAACCATCAATATTAAACGCTCAGAGAAAGTGGTCGGGGAGTGTGGTGATGTAGTTTAAAGAGTGAAAAACACACAAAGGGCGGTTGGGAGTTGTGGTGGATGGGTCCAACAAACACAGGGCTTTCATCCAGGAAACTGCTGTTCATGCCCCTTATGAAACCAACAACGTGTTTCACTTTACAAACGTAGTAGTTTTAACCCAAACCGCAGTCTTTTTTCCTAAACATAAGTGGTTTTGTTGCCTAGACCTAAGCAAGTGTTTTTGTTTGAATTCACAACGTTAAATACTGCGACCATAGTGGAGCGTCATAGCTTGACGCGCTGGGCTACCCAGTGTGTTAGAAAGCGTCACTATGTGACGAGTTGGGATGAGAACGTGTTGAGATTGGACGCCACTAAATATTTACACCCAGGTGTAAATGCTGTAGCACACTACGCTACAGCTTTTGTGTGACTTATGTGACCCATTTAGAGTGAATGGTAAAAGAGATAATATGAAATATGGTTGATGGGCTACATCTGACTTGACACTTTGTAAAAAAAACTGTTTAATAATATAATATCTTATCTAATAAATAAATAATTTTAG
Source organism: Sebastiscus albofasciatus (assembly GCA_916701655.1). Classification (NCBI taxonomy): domain Eukaryota; kingdom Metazoa; phylum Chordata; class Actinopteri; order Perciformes; family Sebastidae; genus Sebastiscus; species Sebastiscus albofasciatus. The sequence goes on from CAKAOI010051951.1 coordinate 55,062, forward strand.
TAAATAGTCATTTATTTGTTTTCAGTCAACAAATACTATAGACATTTAGTCTAGTCTTCCTCCTGAAAAAAAGGTTACACCGGTTTCTTTGGATGAATGTTGTCAACATCTATCGTCTGTTTTGATGTCATTCATTCCTCCGTCGTGTCGTTACAAAATGGCCTGTCACCGCCCCTCCATCTTTTTTTATGCAAAGGTCACCTCCATTGGCATTCAGAGGCAGGAGGGCCTTTGAAGAGTGCAAATTAAATTCAAATCACTGCGAGAGAGAAATCTGTTTTCCACTGAAGGGACCAAACAAGGCCGAGACAGCCCGGTGAAAAGTTCATTTAAATTATGGATTGCAGTCATTTCTGTTGCATTTTTCACCGTGATTGTTTTCAGTTTCCCTGGAACAGTGTAAAGGTTAATTGAGTAATTAAGTGGCCGTTACTGCCTTTGCTTTTGTCGGCATGTCCGAAGGGAACCCAAATTATGTGAAAGTATTGCACCAATGTTTCATTTCAGATGACGTAGAAAAATACGAACACATTTTGTAAATAGTTTCTGTTGTTACGCTACGGATGAACTTATGTTTATCAATTATTATTTCTTCTCAACACATCTTTTTGAGAACAGATCATTCTAGTTATTTCTTCCCTCCCTGGAAGCTTCCCGAGGCATCTGCCTCAGATACAGAAGTGCCTTTGTGACATTTTTCTCACGTCTCCTCCCCTCCATCCATCATTTACTAACATGAATTGCATGTGACCAGGCAGGTGTTGGAAAGCAGAGCGGCATTCCTCCACAGTCTCAATCACAGCCCCGAATACTGGAGTCACAAGGCTCGGCCACTTTTCCCAGCCGCGGGATAAAGCCTTAACAGCACAACTCAGACTGGTCCCATTCTCCTCCATTGAGCCCAAGGTCACAGTCCCATAGCAAGGGGTCAAGGTGATAGGCTGGCAGCCGCCTGCCTCATGCATATGGATGACAGACGCTCCATCTGTTCCGCTGCAGAATGCAAATACACAAGCCCTCTTTCTCTGCTCTCTCTTTTTCTCTGCCTCAAAGGGCAACCCTGCCAGACCTTACATGGCATCAGTTCCACTTGTTGGTCGCAGAGTGGCGATTTATGCAAAACCAGTATAGAAATGCAAGTCATTGCTGCACAAAGTCCCCAACCCAACCCCCAACACCCAGCTCCTCCACAGCTGACTCTCTTACTTCCCTGAAAGCAATGCTACATCATTTGTAAACTGTTGTGTGTTATTACTGCATTTCTTCTGGATAAAGACTGTACCGTTTAGTAATGGATTGTTTTCTCATATTGGTGTGCAGTCAAAGTATGACTCAGTTATTGCAGAAAAACTCATGCTTTTCTGTATCTTGACATATTCTATAGTCGAGTAACTTTAAGAGAAGTGCTTGACCTTAATCATGCCAGACTCTTTTTATTCTTTAAAGTCGAAATTAAATGAAAAAATGCCTTTTTAACCCTTTTAGATCACATCCTGGTCATATTGTGCACCTATTTAACAATATATGCATTCATTGTTTTACAAAAAAAATCTATTTCTTTGTATTTTTATGTCAAAATCCAGTCATCTTATTTTCCTGTGAAACAAAATCTGACACATGTTTACATAAGCTAGTACCGTCCAATTTCAACCAATAATATCATGACATCCATCCATCCCCCTTTTTAGCAGACCAATCAAATGCAAAGGAGTTGATTTAAATCCCTGATGTAGCTGTACACTGCTCAAATATTCAGTTTCACTGGGGAATAAGTCACAGTACAGAAGCTAAAGACACTCTAACTTCCATTTAACTGGGACTTCACTTTATGTAGGGTAGAGTCAAATGCTACAAATGCTCTTTTCTAGGAACACACTGCTCCACACACTCACTCTTGGCAGCTGCCCAGTACAACCTCTAACTTATACATTTGCCTCTGAGCAGCTAAACTGGAGTAGTTGGACGTGAAGTGCCTTGCTCGATGGCCCCTCAGCGGGGACCCCTCTGTATGTAGCGGGTGAAAACGATCTCTGCTAAAGCACCATCAAGGCAGTTCTTGCTAAAGAAGAGAACATTCCCAGGAGAAATAAAAGCAGCCCTTCTGTTCTAATTCGGTGTAAAACATTGTGAACTAATGAGGTGAGCCAGTAACAGCATCATGTTTGATGAAACCATTCCATAACTGTACTTATGAGCTCTGCAGACATTTCCTTTGTGTGTATAATGTTTTTTTACCTATACGGTAATCTGTCAGTCAGCCGGTCTGTTCCTGACTGAAATATCTCAACAACTATTGGATGGATCGCCATGAAATTTCATACAGATATTAATGCCCCTCGGAGGATAAATCCAAAGTACATTGGTGATCTACTGACTTGTCCTCTATAGCGCCACCAGCAGGTTGACTGGTTTTGAGTGAGATGTGTCAATTATTGGATGGATTACCCATAACATTTTGGTACAAACATTCACGTCCCCCTTAGGATGAATTGTAGTAACTATGGTGATCATCTGACTTTGACACATAACTAAGATGCTGAACACGGTAAACGTATCTGTCAAATATCAGCATGTTAGCATTTTCACTGTGAGAATGCTGACGTTAGCATTTAGCTCAAAGCACAGCCCAGTGGGCTGCCTGAGAAGTGAAGCCAATGCCGAAGTGCCTTAAACCTGCATTTTTTCTAACAGCCAGCAGGGGGCGACTCCTCTGGTTGCAAAAAGAAGTCTGATTGTGTAGAAGTCTATGAGAAAATGAGCCTACTTCTCACTTGATTTATTACCTCAATGAAACATTTATGGTGTTTTCTTTGTTTGTTTCTTTTCAAATCGATTGTTTGACACATTATAAAGAGCAAAGACTCAACATCAAGAGGAGCCTTTTCTAAATGAGGAGAAATAGGGAAAACATGAACAGATTAAGTACAGTTGTATTTTACCTTTTAGCTCTACCACGGAAGTCATTACTAATTTCCCGATTGTTAATTGACGGTTCCTTGGTTATCCAATTACAGACTTAGTGTTAAAATGCCCCTTTAAGGATTTAATTACATCCCATCAACTCTGAGTATATCATTTAAGCTATATTCTGTGTTATGCACGTGTACCAATGTTAGCAGATCAACATTAATAAGCTGTGCAATAAGCATATGGGCAAAAAAAAGAGCAAGAAGGAGAGCCGGTGTCCTTTTGAGAGCAGTGTGACTTTATTGTTAATGAAGAGCAGTTTAATGGCCTGTTGGGTGCAGGGAGCCAATCTCCGCGCCCATGGTGAGATCTCCTGCTGTTAGCCAGGCTGCTACTGGGTCCGTTGACTCTATGTTTGATCCCCATGAGGTCGGCCCTTTAAGCTCCTTCTGTCTGTGCCAGTCATGGGAGGGGGCTGAACATATAAACACAATCCTCTTTTGCAAATGTGTTTAAAAGAGCTGCATTGTGCCCGGCCCACCGAGGACCAGCAGGTGTAATCACCACTTTAGTGTGGCCTTTAAGGGCTGCTTAATGGCAGCAGGCGTTTGCTCTTTATCGAATACAATACGCAACCTTAGACTTCTTTGAACAGCTCCCCCGGTACCACCGAGCATGCTTACGTGTTTTCATACTAGATCCGATGGATAGATGACATTTGGTTTTCTTTGTTTTGGTAGGCTGGAGGCAGGGAGGAGTAAAGACACTCAGTCATGAGGTATGGATTCTTTGGTGGTATTTCAGCCTCAACGATTCTGTCTGGTCTTTACCAAAGAACTTTTCATCAGAGCAGCGATTCTGTCTAAATACTAAATGTTCGGCGGAGGGAGAAAACGACGATAGAGACGATGTGTTAACTCTCCAGCAGTCGTCTGCAGTCAGGGGATGATAGTAGTATCGGGACAGTGAGATCCAAGCCCAGAGAAGGACAAAAAAACAAAACCCCCGGAGTGACCGCATAACTTTCCCTTTAGTTGAACAGACTCACTGAAAGTGCAACTCAAAGAAAATCTGAATGTCACTTTGACACTTTGACCTGCTGAGTCAGAGTTGGAGAGTTATTTTTTTTTATATAGTCTGTAACAGTTACTATTTACATGCTTGAGATTGTAATCAACATATGCAGAGTGTAACACTTTATCTTAGCTACTTCTATTTAGCATTTTTCAACTCTGTATAAATGCTTATAGTCATAAATTATTGATTATGGCGGCTTTAATGGCTTTCAAATAACTCCCTACTGGAGCAGCTAATAAAATGTTGATATGAGAAATTAAGAGGTCTATTAATGGAATAAAGTCTGCAATATGAAACATCAAAGTCTGACTTTTACAGTATGGCATAACACGATAATTCGCAAGGCATTCAGCGTGCAATAAGAATGGCGTTCTTGCTTTTGGTGTGTCATTTGTACACCATGTAGTCTGACTCTGTACTGAGTCCAATGTAAACGCAGCCATGTAAATATGCTGTGATGTAGAATAAAATGTGAGAAAGACCACTTATGCTGAACCGGAGTGGAGATGGGTGGGTCAAACAAACACAAGACTTTCACAGGAGAGTGGTGTTTTGTTTTGTAAATTACATTTGTGACAAGTTTTTTAGTGATGTTTGTGACGTGTTTTATGTGATGTTGTTTCCATACGTATTTTGCTTAGGTTCATGGTTGGGTTTAAATTGAGCGTGTAAACTAACTGTGGTGGTGCTTTATGTTGCCTAAACCTAACTGCAGGAGTTACACAGAATGTCTGTGTCGTGCTATTTCTACGCCTTCCCACGAGATCGGGTTGCAGTTGCAAATACTGCCGCTGCAGATTATTGAGTGTTAATTGAAGTAGATCTGGCTCAAAATCAGCATCCAAAATAGATTTTTCTTTCCTTTGTTGAATCCTGTTTTCTGGTTCAACAACAAAGTAGTGAGACAAAGAGATAATAATGTCAAACAAAGCGATGTTTACAGCTGGAGTCTGAGCAGACATCACAGGATCAGATTATTTGGATTAAGGACATACTGTATTTACACGACATTTGGCTGCCAAAGAGGATTTCTGCTTAAATACCCATAACTGCATTTTCTTTTTTTTTTTTATAAACACAATAATACTAACACACATAAACATACAATTACAGCTGTGGCTTTGCTTTCTGCAGAAAAAGTTTTTGGAGGAGCAGCTCCAGAATGTGCTAATGAAAAAAAATCGTTTGAGATTCAAAGAAAGATCCATGTTATATCTAGCAGAAAGTATACATAAGAATAATAAAAGATATTTTGAGTGGGAACACTTGCTGGGAAGAGTTCCTTGTGGGAAATTCCCATCTTTTTAAAGCTGCAGCTCTGGCCGACGTGCTGAAATCACCTCTGTGCTCTCGGGCTCTTTGAACATGATCGTGAATGTTTGAAGTGTTTCCCAGGAAATGCATCATCCATTCACACATCAGCTTCACTCCCAACTTCACCCTGCAGGTGCTCAGTGATCACTGGAGGATATCCAACACTACTACGATTATAGTATCAGTTCGATCTTGATCTGTCTTTGGGTCTTTATGTGGGAATATATGAATTTCACTGGCGGTGGTTTTCCTACATTCTCCACCTCTTGATTCCTCCTCCATAAATCCATCCATCTGAGTGAACAGCTGACCTCTCTCTCGTGTCTTTCGCCGCTCTGTGGGAAAGCGTCCCACGGAGAGCTCCTGTTTGGTTACTAGGCAGATGTTATTAATATTTAAAGACAGTGTCCTTGTGCATGTTGTGGCGTAAATTCACTTCTTCAGTGGTGCAAAGGCTGCGCGCTCTCTTGGGATGAGGATGGGAGACTCCTCCGGATTCAGGATTTGTTCCTCTGCCGTCGTCACACACAGTTGACAGAGTACAGAGAAACCCTCTTACTGTGTGTTTGCTTATTCATATTCCAAAGCAGATACAGTAAGATGCTCAGCTTTTGGGGGCATGTTAGGCAGTGTTTTTTTTCCGACCGTATGCTATTTTGAGGTCTGAATTAGTATTTCCAGGTAGGTTTGGATGGGTGCATATGCATGCCTTATTGCTGGGATGCTTGACTGAAGCCAATGAGGGAAGTGACAGAGTAATGAAACACCTCTCAAATCTGTTACACGGAGAGAGAGAGAGAGAGAGAGAGAGAGAGAGCTGCTACACGGGAGGGGAAAAAAAACAGGATATAAAAAGAACAAGTGAGAAAGTGATCAGGCTGTCGAACCAACGTGAAGCTGCCAAATCTGCCCGGCAACCGCAGTTAGTTTAGCAACCATCAGCTGACTAACTGTGAGCTTATACTGTGGTTCCTCCCTTTGACCTTCTCACCCTCAACCTGTAATGCCACCTTCAGTGTTGCTGGTAAAAGTGGAGTTGATGTATTCGCTCCGGGAGCTAACAGACTGTACGGAGTGTATTACTTGTGTGTATTATGCAAGGTGGGAGGAAGAGGAGGATAGGGAGGCTGCTCATTTGAAGAACATGCTCATGCATGCACATCCTGAGTGCTGATTATTGACTGCAACATAAGCAAATAAATAGAGCACTAAATGACCTCCAGTATGTCAGGGAGCCATCATACACACACACACACACACACACACACACACACACACGCACATACACACACACACACACACACACACACACACACACCTGATTTAACAGGCTTTTATTAAGAAAAGGTTGGATGTGGACTGTTGGCATCATAATAACGGGATATTCAAAATCTTACTACTTCTAATTCTTCTGCTACTATATCTGAAGGTCTTTTCAACTGTTTAGTAGAGCACATTTTAAGGTGCAATATCTGGGCCCAAAATAATTCCCAGAATGCACTGCAGTTGTCAGAACCAGGGCTGCGTCCGAAATCGCACAACATGCACTACATACTCAATATGTGTACTATCGTTCAACATACTTTTGTGTGAATAAACACTAGTATGGATCTTTTGTCCTCATGTGACCAAACGATGATTTGCGAGCTGAATTTAAAAAATATATTGCGCTTAGCAAAGTGACATCTTATACTTAAACTGAAGCATTATTGATGTTACAGATCTGTCCGTCAACATCTTTTACGAACTTTGTCGTCACTACTTCATACTAAGGTTTCGGACATACTTAAAAATCTCACATACTGTTTTAGCGTACTAAACAGCATGTTAGAGTGGAATTTTGGATGCAACCTGTTGTTGTTCAGGTGGCTTCCTCACAGGAAGTTAGCGCTCTCTGCATGACATGGACTGCTTATGGTTGAATTTTTAAAAAAATATTGCTATTTAGGTGAGTTTCGGAGGGTTTATACAGCGTGATTATGTACATGAAACCTTGTAAGAAAAAAAAAAATGTAAAAGTCAGATGACTTTTTAAATATATTTCTTGTACTCAACCAATTGGCTAAGTCGTCCATTAATGGTAAATTTATTACTACGTTTTTCTCTTTTTTATGTTTTTAACTAAAACTGAATATTGCCACAGGCTACTAATTATAAACTGGTGTCAGTATGATAAATCTAATGTTATTCCATTGTATATGTGCTGGGATTATTATATCAACGTGAATTGTTGTATTTTTTTTTATTATTTAGGCCCATCCAGGGTGATACAGCTAATACACGTATTAATGAGTCGCCAAAGACAGATTTAAGTGCAGTAAGAGTTGTGGAGTTGTGGACCACTTCATTGTGTTCACTGAACATTGTTCATCCATCATTCATTTTTAATTCATAACTTTTCAGGTTTATATGGAATTGTTTTATTTTCTCGAGTTTTATGCATCACTCTTGCCCATAAAATTATTTTATATTTTATATATCATATTTTATTTCACTTTTTCACGTCCATAGTCCGCCCGCGTGGGTGTTTTCACTTATGTTGCCTAATTAAACCTCTTCTCAAGACTGTGTGAATGTGTACCAACTTCGCTTGATTGACATCTTGTCTGTTGTTAATTCCCATCATGGCTCCATCCAGTTTACACCTGATAGAGGCATTAATCAGACAGCTGTGTGGGTGTGGAGAGCCTTTCATGGAGAAAAATGTATACTGTTTGTGTACTTTTACTTTAAATGGAGGCTCACAAATAAGAAAATAAAAAACTTAGGTCAGTTGAAAATGTTATACTTTGTTGTTGCCGTTTGTGCTCAAAGCAGCTAATAAACGAAAATATTTCCCTTTCCTTTTTAATGGATGGGACCACTGAATTGTTCTTCCACCTCTATTAAAACTTGTGACGGATTATTAACAGGAGATGAAAGTAAAACCTGACACTAGCCTGTCTGTGGTTTGCACCATCGCAGCCTCAGGTAACAGATAAAGGACAAATTGGTCCTTTAGCGGCTCTGCGTCTGTCTCACTCCCTCGTCTGTCCTCTGGAAATCAAATCAGAAAAAAAACAAACCTTCAGCAGTCAGTGAGGTGCATTTTAACCTCTGCGTTGGTGCATTATGAAGGAGAAATCCATGCTAAGCAGAAAAGCAGACACTTGGATAAGCCCTGGGAGGATCGCTCGGCTTGCTGGAGGAAACAGCAACGTGAGCTCTGAGACTAACTGGAGATAAACAGAACAGAGAGTGGGAGAGAAGGGGAGGAGAGGGATGGGCAGCAGATGAACACATCATCATCTTGAGGTAAATGTTTTATAAAAGAATTCAGCCTCAGGAACGAAAAGGTTTGGTTCTCCCATGCAGAGCAAAATGCAAGCACTGAACTGTGGGCCAAAAAAATAAATAAATATAAAAGCTATTTCACACCATTTTCACTTCCTCAACTGGGTGCAAATTTGGCCGGCGTGTGCCTTTTCTTCCTCCAGTCCAGTCCCACAATGAGTCACACTAAATGAGAGTTGGGAGTGTGCTTTGCCGAGGCTCTGGCCAGCCGGCGAGCATCTCCGTATGCTGCTGCTGCTGCCTCCTCCCAGCAGCATCACCTGGCTCCTGCTCCGCTGACTGTCAGCTCCTCTGACAGCCTGACCTCCCGGAGGCTCGCCAGCCAAATGCCACATTGGCTTCGCCCCGGTCTGGCCCTCAATCATTTTCACACCCACATCTAACACCACCCACACCCCTTTCCACTACTTGAAAAAGAGAACCATTTGTTTGTTTCTCTCTATTTATAGCCCTCCCTTCTTCTGCTTGGTGCTGAAGTGTTGGACAAAATGCTAATATTAAACAATAACATACTGCCATTATTTTTACACACCGCCTCCGCTGGGAGATTATCCATATTTGTTATCCGCCTTGAAACAAGAACTTGCACAGCGTGGATAAACATTCCTATCACACCAGCTAATTTCATTGATGTTTCTCCTCACTAAGTTGCCATAAAACAAAGCTATCACTTGATTGCACCTGGCAGTCATGAGAGCAAAAACTTTTTGTTCAATCCGGCTCCTGAGAGATTAAAGTTTGCTGGAAACCGAGACACAAACACAAGAGAGCACAAAATGTGTCTGTTGCCGGCACTCTGAGGCTCTTTTGGAGCTGGTTATGTTATCTAAAGCTTAGCATGCACAGTGTCTCATCTTTGTGAGGAGATGACAAGACCTGATAAACCTCAGTGTTTACTGCACAAGTTAACAGAGGCAATCAATGGCAGCACTCAATACTCTGAATACAGAACGGCTGCAGCAAGAGAATAACACCTCCTGGGGGTGATGGGGAGAAGGAGACGTCATAATGTGTCGTAATAAACTAACAAGAAAAACAAACAAAGGCTTTTCAAACTAAAAATTAATTTAATCATATCCCATAATCCTGTCTGGCTCTAGATCAGACCACCTGAACATGATGGATGTGCGAGGACACAGACATTGTTAGTCCACACATGCCCCCCTCACACCTGCAGGCCTGATGATGACCAGTGATAGATGATGAGAGATCGTGGGGTGATATACTGTTAACCAACAAACCACACCAGTTACACTCTTTTAACAAATCCAGCCCTGAATGGTCCAAACACAACATGTAGTAGTAGGATATTCAAGCGCAGCAGAATCAAAGTTGTTGATTTACTCTCCCAAAAAGATTTTCTTTTCATTGCTGTTGTTGTCTGACTTCAAAAAGGGACTGAGAAGACGCTACATAAAAAAGAGCACAGCAAACTGCTGGGCCGAGAGGACTAATGGAGAGATTTTACATCTTGAATAAATCCAGAGAAGGATTGAGCAAATACAAAGCATGAGTTACAAAGTTTATGAGCGATTGAAAGAAGCCTAATACTACATTAACTGTCTGACAGAATGCTGTTTTTAGCTATACATTTGGAGCCCATAGTAAATTCACGCTTTGAAGCTTAATGTGGGCGAACACGTGGTGATGCCAGCTCAGTGTCTCACCATGTATCAGGGCCTCTTAGAAAGCACCTGCTCAGAGACTAATGCAAAAGTATTCTCTGGCACTCTTGAGATGTTATGCAGGCTCTTTCCCGGGCATTCAACTCTCAAGAGGAGAAGATCAAACAACTGGAAGAGTCCTGAGCGAGAAGAGACTTGTATTAGTAGTACTAGGTAGATCTCCAGTATGCAGGTTATGGAGGCTTTGTTCTATATTCTGCCTGTCGTTGAGCTATCGGCCAAATTCAATTCAATTCAAGGATGTGGTGGAGGAATGTCCAAAGCATTTCCTAATCTAAACATTGTGTTCTACACATACAACAAGAGACATTGTGTTTATCAGATTTGTAGTGAGGAAACAGGAGAAGGAAACTATGATGCATTTGCAGTGAGTTCAGTTTTCCCTCTCGTTCTCTGCAGCACTACAACAGGTGAGCTGCTGTCCGTGGTGCTGAACTAGCTGCTGAAATGATGCGGTTTGAGATAAACACTTTACTTAAACGCAAACATGAGGAGGTCCAGAAATCACAAAACCTAGAGCCGGATCTATCACTTAAACTAAAGATGATGCTTAATACTTTCCCTGTTTACCAATATGCCACTCTTAAAGGTGCAGTGTGCAGGATTTGGCAACATCTGAGGTTGCAAATTGCCACCAACTGAAACTTCTCCTGTGTGCCAAGCGTGCAGGAGAACTACGGTGGCTGACACAAAAGTGTGAAAACGTGAATGGTCCTCTAGAGCCAGTGTTTGGTTTGTCTTCTGGGCTTCTGTAGAAACATGGCGGCCAAAACACGATTCTTTTCAGGTGATTATACACTAAAGATTAATAAATAAATTAATATTATATTCCATTTCTGCCAATAGATCTCCCTAAATGCTACACACTGTTCCTTTAATTATTGGGTTTTCGAGCTTGCTGTAAAAGCACCAGTGGTGATTGGGAGCTGCATCACTTCCTCAATATGCTCGAGGCTCTGCGTCTGTCGGGTCTGAGGGTTCTGTATCCACAGCTTCATGGCTCTGACGGGACCACAGCGAGCCATCTGTCTTCATCTCTCTGAACCAGAGATGAGGTGTAGCTACAGATAAGAGTTTTACTCCCCACCTGCCTCGCACACCTTTCCTCCTCACCTCACCAAGGGTGGCTTTGAAGCCTGCAGTATACACATCCTGGTAGACAGCTCTGACTGGGGGAAAATCAACCCAACAAAGTACTCCCTACGCTACGCTGTTAGATGTTGTCTATACCTGCACGGCATGGCAATAAGCATTTGGCTAATGTGTCATATAAGTTAATAAGAGTGACAGAAGCCATGAGCATATAGAGTCATCGATAGAAAAATGTTTCTCTAATGTCTCAAATCTACAATATGTGTGAAATTAGTGGCTGAAATAAGTGTTTGCAGTTGAGTTCTCCAGATTTCATGTGAAGGGAGTGCATTAAGACGCTGGTGCTTCAAAGTGAAGGACACTCATGAAACAAATTGATTCTAGAGGACAGTGCATGCAGCTTTCCAACGGGGCTGCACCAAGAAAAAGCAGGCGTTCACTATAAAAAAAAGACAAATGTTTATAAGAAATGTCCCCAGTTCTGTTCAGGCTACATGCTTTCTTGAAATGGGGTTCAATGGGAGGTGGATTTGAAGTGAGGATTAGGTTTGGATGCTGTGGACTGAGGCGCAATTATTCATTCAGGGCCTCTACTTCAACCCCTTCACATCTCATTTCTGCGTTGCTGCAGTTGCCATGCACTTTGGGACGTGGCAACAGGAGCAGCACATTCAGCTGCTGCACGACGTTCACTGTACGGCAACACCGGGTTCATAATCTCCTTGTCTCGCCGCAGCCGTGAGCAAATGGATTCTTCAAATCGCAGCTAATGCTCTACAGATGTCATCATACATGGTCGCACAAACGCTAATGGAGCCAGGATGCTTTTCAGCCTGAGCCCCAGTTTAATGTGATCCTGATATTCAGCTGAATTCATGTTTAAAGGTCACTGCATGATATTACTTACTCTAATGGCCTGTGCATATTCTTTCATGCGTGTGATTATGCTGCCGTGTCATTATTTCAAGTGTAAAAATGAATGCCCGGTTTGAATATGGCTTTAATTACCTGTAGCTTTTAACAAGGACATGATATCTGCTGATATTTTACCATTGATTTCAAACACCAACTGGAAAAAGACAATGGTGCACTACTTAATACAATACTGAATTATTGATGAGCAATAACTCTTTGATTTGCATGACTTCATTCCATCAAATGGAAATATTCCATCATTTTATATTCATTTCACATTCAGACCGACATGTTTATAACCTTTGGGATCTTCACTAGAATTTATTCATTAACACTGTATAATCCTGAAAAAAACTAAGAATAATTTCCTCAATTTTGAGAACCTCTTATTTTACTCTGATGGATCAGCCCGGTCACATGAATTGGCGTATGAATGACATATCATTCACAAGGCATTTAGCGTGCAATAAGAACGCCGTTCTTGCTTTTGGCGTGTCATTTGTACGCCATGTAGTCTGTACTGACTGTAATGTAAATGCATCCGTATAAATATGCAATAATCAGAGCTAGTGACGTAGAATAAAAAGTAGGAAAGACTGGTTATGGTGGGCGGGAGGTGAGGTGGATGGGTCCAACAAACACAGGACGTTCAACCTTTGTTTTGTAAGTGACATTAAGCCACTTTAGTTAGTGACATTTGTGACGTGTTTTCTGTACTTATGTTACGTTGTTTCTGCACGTATTTTACTTAGTTTACGTACTTATATTAAGCCCAACCATGACGTTGTTCCTAAACCTAACTAAGTGGTTTTGTTGTCTTAACCTAACCACAGACATTACCGTAGTTTAGTTGCGTGGCGTACTAATGGCAAAAAGCCTAAAATGTGTCCTCATGACACGCGGTATAGGATTAGTGCATCTACTAGGGGTCTACTGGGTGCCACAGTTCAGAAAGACAGACGTTGGTCAATCTGATTTTTCTGTTGCGTGGAAGTGGAATTTCAGACCCACAAACATTAGAGACTCAGGAAGCTTTGCAGTGTTTATAACCAGCCTCAGGCTTTGGCTAAAGTCAGCACAGAAGTGTCACCACCAATGATTGTCTTGTATTTATTGTACTGATTCTATTTATTATCTCACAATGATGGACTTTTATGTATTGTGCAGTTTTATATTTATTGTCATGTGGTTGTTTTTTTGTCTACCTGCCCAGGGACAACACATGCAAATTGGCTTCTCGCAAACTCTAATGCAATTAGTTTTAATTGTGTGCTGTCACTGAAAAACAATCATCAAGTGAAGATATTGGTATCATATGAAACTAGAAAAAACCTGAGGAATCTATTGGTATCAACCATGTCATGTTAGCTTGTCGGGAAGGAGGCTAAATAACGCTCCAAAGTTAGGCTACATTTTGGCAAGGAAAAACTGGCATGGTGATTTTCAAAGGGGTCCCTTGACCTCTGACCTCAAGACAAAAAGACATTTCCACCATAACTTGATGCAGAAAAAGGCAGAAATTGGTGCACAAAATTGCAGGAAATTAAGGGTTTGATGCTCAACATTTCCTGGGGGGACAATCCCCAGACTCCTCGCTTAAAATGTGTCCTCCCCGATGTTGAAAGGAAACCTACGCCCTTGACTGTACACATCACATTCTCATTAGGGAGCTGAGCCCCCCTAAAGGTCTGATCCTAGAATCACCCCTGAATGTTGGGGTTTTGGGCACAGATGTATTCAGCCGCCTAGAGAAAATGCCAGTTTGGAAACTGTGAGGCAGAGTTTTCTAAAACTATATTTAAAGGGGCTGTTTGTAACTTTTTACACGTATAAATCTACCGGGTCGGTTTCCCGCTGTTCAGACCGCTCCTCTGCTCCACTGCCTGCCTTCACTCACACAACGCACGCATGTCTCCCTCCACCTCACGTTCATGCGCGCACACTCCACACTGCAGAAGAGTTAGTTTAGCTCTGAGAATATCTAGTGAATGTACAGTGGACGTTTGTGCAGAAATAAATGCTGCAGCTCCCCCAGACCAACAGAGGTTTTCCATGTCTTGTAAAGTGACGGGGCTCCACGGCGAGTACCGTTATCGTCTTTGACCGGGTGCCGGTGTCTCCCTCCAACCGCGGTCGGAGACGATAACGTTTCTCGGGCTGAGGCAGGAAAGCACCAACACTAGGATCAGCATTGATTCATGGAGAGACCTTTGTCTGGTCAGCTAACATTACTGCCAAGCAGCTGAAATATAGAGTGATATTGTGGTTTTAGCTGACGTGTGTCGCCTCACTGTTTTGAGCGATGCTCGTTCATGTCTATTTAGAGCGAGCAAGCAGGAGCCCGACGCTGACTTTCGTTTGCTTAATGGCCACAGGTGTCGCTGTTAACAAGCATTTCTGAAAGTTACAAACAGTCCCTTTAAGCCTTAAATGAGAGAAAATGTCAGTTTGGAAACTGTGAGGCAGAGTTTTCTAAAACTATGTTTAAAGATGAACAGCAAAAGTGAACTCTACAGATTTTGAGCTCAATTTTACCACCAAGATGAAAGAGAAAAATAATGGAAGTGGAAACCACAGAGGTCTTGTTTGTGATCTTTTAGTGACACAAAGTATATGATCCTCAAGGTTTGTGGAGCTTATAGAGGAGGAGGCTTTTTTTCAGCAGTAATGCCATGTACCACCCCCCATCTCCCCATCTCCCCTCCATCTCCCCTCCCACCCACACATCCCCCCCTTCCCTTCGCCCCATGCCCCTCTCCTGCCTTTGTTCTCATCACAACAAGCCTGGAGCAGATGGTGCTCTGCTTTGCTTGGCCGACAGTGACAGACAGGCGCTCTCAGCCAATCGCCTGCTGGGGAATCAGCTGACTGGTCTGGACAGAGCCAGGTGTTTTTCATCATTTCCCCTTCTCCATCCGTAGGAGGAACAGGCAGGAGCAGCGGAGGACTATCATCCACCGGGGCGACAGACAGACAGACCTGCTCGGTGCTGGTGGTGGTTTGCTTGCAGCAGGTTGTGGAGACTTCACCATGCATCTCTCAGAGGCGCCTTGTGACTGATCGGATACACGAGCGACACAAAATCTGCTGTAAACAACAACAAGCATCCTCTAGGATACAGGAATATGTGTTCTTAAAGCTGTTTGGTAACACCGTGCACTTGGCACCATAACATTGATCTAATTGTTGTGAATCAACGCGTTTATCTGGATAAAGGAACCTGCATGCGCGCTTGGGAACACCAGACTGGAATGCCAACAAGGTGAGAGCTCCTTTAGGAAACCAAAAGCAGGGTTTCCACTGCTGTTTCTTTGTAAGATGCATTGTTTTGCATGGAAAAAAAATGTGTGTTTAGTGATGTGGTTTGCAGCCACATCATGCAAACCCTCAATTGATAATAGATTTTTGTTGTTTTCATGCGTAAAACAAGAGTGAATGTGTTAAACATCCCTGCAAGGACGATGAGTTTTGGGTATATTTAGGATGCAGACACACTCAAGGGCATGATCAGTTTTTTTTAAAATAAATGCAGTCTGGTTCAGCCTATCACTTCAGGCTTGAAATCTGTTTTGAATTCACATTCAACCTTATACAGCATATTTGATGAAATGTACCAAACCCTGTTACAATGCGTCAAAATGCGTCTAACACACAAAACAAACTTTGATCTCGTTGCGGTTCTTTGCAGCGCCAGCATGAGGAGAAGCGTGCAGCAGTAAATGTGATTTGCATATTAATGTCAAAGTATGTCGGCAGATGTCTCGATTCCTCCAAAAAAAAAAGTCTTGAGACAGACAAGGCCCTCTGTAAAAGATGCTGTGGTGAGAATGGGGTTGCATTGGCAGGGGGTCCATTGTGGTCCACCAACGCTGCAGCTGTTGCGCTTTTGTGATGGAGACTGCTGACTTGCATCACTCAACTTTAGGCAGAAGGGACATATATATACTGTAGAAAGGTTATAGGGTGATGATAAAGGGATTTCTTTTTTTAATGTGCTTGTCCTGCTCAGTTTCAGCCCTCAGGACTTTCTATTTATGACCTCTTTTTAACGACAAAGTGCTGAGAGTCCTCTTTTCTCTGTGGGCCTCTCATGGGTCAAATAAAAGACTTTACAGTAATAAACAGGACAGGAAAACAACACAGTCCCTTTGTGTGCAGCTGCTCCGTATACTTGTGTGTATAAAGGCTTTCTTGTGGACATGTCACATTGGAACAAAAGCTGTTTAATTCTTGCAAACTTTGTCCTGGTTGGTGCTGCACTGCTGTTGTCTCACAGAGCTCACATCTAAGCGAGCAGAAGACTAAGGCATTCGTTAAAACTGGAGAGGGCTGACCTCGACGAAAGGCATTCTTAGTCGACTAACACTCATACGATTTTATCGACTAATAGACAGATCTGAAAAGCTGATTTTCTCCACAAAGAATCACACAAAATGCACCACTTTAAATCTTGTGTTTACCAGCGATGTTTCTGAGAAATATGTCATTCAGCATGAAAAAAAGCATTAAAAAGTGCTAATGGACTAAAGAAATCTTAGCCGACAAAGACTAAAAGGACGGATTAGTCAACTATTCGACTAAGAGGGGGCAGCCCTATACCTCATTGACTTCTATTTCTCTTCCCACATGGACAAAATTAGGGCTGTGTATTGGCAAGAATCTGGCGATACGATACGTATCATGATACAGGGGTTACCATTCAATTTAATGCGATACTGTAAGCAAAGCAATATATTGCGATTTTTTTTTTTTTTTTTTTTTTTTAATTTAGTTTCAGGAAAACTGTTAGTATTGTAATAGTATAAAGAACACACCACCATTTGAATAAAATCTGAGTTTAAAAAAAAGAAACTTAATTTTTTCACAGTCCCTGTAACATTCAACATCTTGAACTACTAGAGGGCACAAACACTGAGATGGCTCATATCTTTACAAATGAAATAAAGTATTAAAGGTACTATATGAAACTTTCAGAAGATCCTTGTTACTAATGACACCGGTGGCCATTAAGTGAACTGTAGTCGGCATTACACGTGACATTACATTACAATCACCATTACTATCTGTAATGTCCAATCCCCATGATACCAAATACCAAAACCATCCCGAGTCCTTTATATAGAAATCAGTTCACAGGCTGTTATAGGCAAACAAAGAAAGTAGGGGAAGATCTCAGTTTTTAAGTTACATTACAATCTGTTCACACATTGGCAATACAAAGCAATTAATACATGTAAATTGGTACATATTGTACAATTTCAGTTAATTTTTGCATGTAAACTATTAATTAGAAATCAATACATAGTTTTTGAGAATCGATGCAGTATCACAAAATATAATGTTGTGATATTCAATATTTTCTATGTTTTCTTACACCCCTAGACTAAATAGGCCACCACACACACACCACACACACACACACACAAACACACACACACACACACACACACACACACACACTCAAGATGTCTATTTTCTTTCTAACTTGATGGTGGTGTGACAATAGGGCGTGTGTGTTGCCGGCAGGTGTCTTTGTCGGGTTGTTCTAGGAGACAGCAGGGCTCATGAGAGGGAGGGGGTAAAGGGCTTCACCCCCCACCACCACCAACACCAACATTAAGGTCCCGAGGGTATAAGGCAGGGTGGGGAGGGGGCTGGGTTATTGAGCTCCACCATTATTCCTATAATAAGGGCTGAGGCATTAACCCTTTGTGGTCTGTGGACTAACAGGTCTCACAGACACAGTAGTAGCAGTTCAGCTCTCTGTGATCTCCTGAGACAATCAATGTGTGTTCGGCAGCCAGTGCAGCAGTTATGACATTTGTCATCAGACATACACACTGTGCTGCCTGGCTCTGGGGAACAGGGGAGCGTGTGGTTGGACAACAGGAACCCCTCGTGGGCCACTTTACATTCAGTCGGGTGCCGGGCAAGAAAGAGTGGATCAGGCACCAGCTGCGTTCATTATTACAACCCTGAAGGACATTCGCCTCACATACACAACACTAATATGCAATAAAAACATTCATGACCATCACATTTATGATACCGGAAGAGCAGCAGGTTAGTTTATGAGCTGATGTTACAGGTATATGGCAGGTTTGAACCTGAAAGGCTAACAAGGCCGACCGGCAAACCTAGTGAAAACATCGATACACATCATCATCTTCAAGATATGCCTTTATTTTTAAATTCCCATGGCACATCTGTGTCACCATTTCTATCCAAGTGCACCTCCTTCCTACAGAGCCCGGTAATAAAATTGTCAAATCATGTTTTAGTTGCTCTTTATGAGTTGATATAAGTGTAACTGATTGTGTTAAATGGATATATGATATCATCTCATACTGATCACATCACAGGCCCCTGAATTTAATTGATTCTGAATCGTATCATGACAGACTTGTGATTTACACCCCTAGCTGGTTGTAGATAGTTGTTAGTGGTTCAATTTCCAGCTCCTCCTGCCCACAAGTTGAAGTGTCCTTGAGCAAGACACTGAACCCCAAAGTGCTCCCAAAATGCATATTTTTTTAATGTAAATGCACAAAGCTTTATTTATGAATAGCTCCCCTACCCGTTTCCTTTTAACCTGGTTCACTTCAACCTTTTTTTAGGGAGAAAAACTAATTTTATGGCTCTCTCCATTCAAAGTGAATTGCCTAATCATGAACTTTATGATGAAGAACTTAAATTTTGTAGTTGTGTTAGTTTGTGCTTTAAAAGACCTCTGTCTTTTAAGATCTTTTTGGAGTGATAGCAGGTTCCTCTCCTGTGTTTCAAACACATTTGTACTGCAGTTTGTTCCTTCTTATCATAATACCTTACTAGCAGTTGTTCCACCAGGAGGTTGTTTTATATAATTCAGACCTTCAAATCAGTCAGCTTGTAGAGAGGCTGAGGATTTCCACACAAGTGACACTTGCGCTTCCTGGTTGAAGGTGAACTAGTTTGAGAGAAGCAGCAATCAAGCAGCTGTAAAATCAATACGTACTACAAGTGTTCGCTGATGGCGAAGTGGCCCGGTTGTCTCCAACCAGGGGAGACCTAACATGAATCACCTAATGCGAAACCAGCCAGCATGTACATTGTCACGCTCACACTAAAGCCCTTTCCCACTGGACAAAAAACACCCACTAACATCTGGCTTTTGTCTCGTGAAAAGGTTACAATCGGCGCTCATTCCCGGGACAAATGACTCTGCAGTAGTTACGGATATTTATCAGGTGACTAATTTGGACTCGCTAATTTATATAATATATATAATATATACAATCAACAGGGATTTGGACAATTATTATAATTTATTAACGTGCAAAACAAACAATTAATCTGTTCTCCTCAAAGCCACCAGATTCCAGTCAGACAACAGTAATTTGACCTTGCTGGTCGTCGTAAAACCCACTTTATTCAGACCCGATAGAAACAAAATAGAACTCATTAAAACCATCTTTGTTAGTCTTTCCACTGTTCCAACAACCACCAACTGTGGTTTGAGAGTTTGAAAGAGAGCCTGAATACGTAACGGGCCTTTCGCACAGAACACGGTTTGCGCTGTGCTCGCCATAAGTATCAGCACACATCTCATTGCGCTTGTACTTTGGGCACAGCGTTTGCTCGGCGCAGCGAAAAGCCGCTGTTGCAATCTGAGTGAAAGGTCCATAACAAAAAGAAGTAACCACGGTAACATTTTCACTGTTTACCAACCCTGCTTCCGGTGCCAGCCAGCGCATCCGTGACATCAAACGTGACACACCAGAAAAAAATTTAAATAGAACGTCATACTCGTCTTCTGACAATGGGAAAGGAGTCTATATTGCCTATTTAGCAGGTTTTCCCGTGTTTAAAAAAACCTGCATGTACCGATAATTTTGGTGGAAAAGGATATTACTCACACTTACACAAGAAATCCAACAGCGCAACTCTCTTCAAATCTATTTGTCATAAAGTGTGTTACTTAACATATTTGTTTGTGTATGTCAGGGGAAGCTATCCATACAGTCATACTGTACACACAACTGTGGCATTGTTTCCTCTCTGCTGTGCTCTGGATGAGCGAACACAGCTCTACAAGTATTGTTTAGAAAATATTGGCTCATTTTTCAACTTCTGCTTATTTGAGGTTCCTTGCGAGGAGGCGGAGTGCGTTATATTAAACCCTGAGAGGGAGGCGATAGAGAGAGCACTAGAGGCGGGTGTGAGCACGAGCGAGAGGATCACGACAACCCGGTCCGGATTCCCTCATCATCCTAGGAAAATGATATAATGCTTTACGTGACTGTAGTCTCTAAGGGAGGTGTAACTGTTTATGTATCTGCTTGTATACATGTTTCCCAAGAGGCTGTAATAGGAGCTCTTGTCTATTAATTCTGTTGTTAAGATGGAGACAGATAAGGAAAGACAGACAGTTGAGTGCTCACTTCATATATTAGATGTGTTTCCTCTTCATTTAGCCTTCTTGTCATATTACCCCTTGTTGAGTCTCCTTGTCACTCAGGTTCATCTAATTCAGGAATGTTTTTATCACCTCCATTTTGTTCACTTTGTGGTGAGGTGTGTTTATAGGCTCCCTGGGGTTGTTTATCTCACTTGCTCCACCTGTAATTTGTTTCCCCTCATTTCTGTTTTTTTTTTTAATGTGAGTGCAGATGAGTAAACTAAAGCTTGAAGGTTTATATGGGGGGGGGGGGTTATATGTGCGTCTCCCAAGAGATTTCTAATACAAGACTCTTGTTATCATGTTGAAATCACATTTTCATTTTCTCATGTCACTCTCAATTCTTATCGCATTCAAGGACGGATTTCCTCGGCGATGAGCCTGAGTGTCCTCAGACTGACTCGGACTGGAATGTGAAAACTGAGCCGTGGACTCAGTCAGTCAGAGGGAGGCTTTATCTAGTAAAAGGCTTTCACATCTTCCGTCACTCACATATTTAAACCTTGATACAAGAAAATGATTACTTTCCTCTCATCAGTACTCATCACAGTCATGTTCAAACCCTCTCCTTCTGGTAAAAACTCAGATTTTGAGCACTTGGGTTACCTGGATGAGTGCAGTTGCTGTCATTGCAACTTGGTATCACGCCAAAGCGTGTAATAGACCCGCCTGTCCACCAGAGGATAACAAGTCAGTGTCATGTTTTGCCTCGCCGAGGCGTGAATATTACACACGTGTATGAAGGTGCAGTACAAGCAGGGAGGCAACGAAACCACTTAGGTTTAGGAAAACGTCATGGTTGGCCGTAAAATAAGTATGTAAACTAGGTAAAACATGTACAGAAACAACGTAATATAACCACGGAAAACACGTCACAAACATCTCTAACATAACTTACAAAACATAACATCGGTCTCCTGGTTGAAAGACCTGTGTTTGTTGGACACCTCCATCTCCGGTCCCGCCCGCTGTAAGCTATCTTTCTCACTTTTTATTCTACGTCACTAGCTCTGAGTGTGGCAAGCCTGGTCTCCTGACAGCGTTGTCTATGTAGTACCTGCAGCCGTTAAACACTCTGCCATTATACAATAGCTACAGTATGGACGGTAGGTGCTTCTGTAGAAAATAGTCTTGATGTCTGAAGATTATCTAGAGTGATCAAATGTAATTATTGGATACTTTGGGCTTGTGAGAATAGTATCCATCTACAGCACACTCAGAAATCGTCCATATTTAGCTCACATGCTGTTTGCTTTTTGAGTATAGGCTACTTCAGTTTGTCACTTTTCCAGTGTGAGCACATTATACACTAAATCCTGCTGAGAATTAGTATGTATTTGGGACACGATGATGTTGTAAAAGTTGTTTTATATTTCACAAACTGTGGTCTAGAGTCATGTTCAGTATACGTACCCTGTAGTTGGTTGTCACTGTGATAGCTAGACTGGGTTTGACTTTTGTGTATTTGTGTCACCAGCGACATCATCCAGTGTGATGCTGGTAAACTGACCTAATGATCATATTAGAAACCGGTTTTAGTATAAATATGGACGTTATGGACAGCGCTGTAGCTGGCATTGTATAAAGACTGAGATGCAGCAGGTGCAGGAGCCCCATTCAAAAGATAAATTAATGAATGCCTAAATTTAAACTTAACAATATAAAATAATAGCGGAAGTACAATGGAAATCACATCATTGCATACAGTAAATAAATAATGTAAATACCTTTCGGTTCTTAGGTTTTCATGACATGCAGCTGGTCTGTTACAACCTTGAAAAGTAAAATGCTCATTCACTTACTGTAATTTCCTTTGACAACAAGTACTACTTTGAGATGAACTTAATGCATTTCATCCAACCACAGGCCAACCAAATTCAACATTAATGGGTTACTGCCAAGATCAGACCAGAAGCAGTAATAAGATAATCTGTCATTTCAACACATTCTTATCCCGACTCGTCACATACCGACACTTCGTCAGGACCCCTTGTCGTCACTTTCTAATGCACTGGGTAGCCCAGCGTGTCAAACTTTGATGCTCCGCTACGGTCGCAGTAAATACATGGTTATCAATTCAACCAAAAACACTTCCTTAGGTTTAGGCAGCAAAACCACTATAATTAGGTTTAGGAAAAAACATGGTTTGGCTTACAATTACTACATTTTTAAAGTAAAAGTGAAACACGTTGTTTTTGCATGGGACACCAACAGCGGCCTCCCGGATGACAGGCTTGTGTTTGTCTGCAATCACCAGCAGAAACCAGCATGGAAAATAATGTATTTGAAAGATTTGAAACGTTTAAAAGTATGAAAAGATTATGTGTATGAATATTTTAAGTTATGGGTAGATAGAGGATGTAGGTAGGTTTGATGATACATTTACATATTCAGATTTCTGTGGGTTTAGTGTTAAAACACCTGTCCCACTTGTCTTTGATTAATAAAAGCAGCACTACAGTAACATCCACGTAACAAAGCAATACGAAGCGATCTTTCATCCTGCAGCGGGTTGTTGAATGGCGCTTTAGACGACAGAGTTTATGTCTGAAGCTGTTGCCGTTTGTTTCAAGTATCCTATTCACAGGTTCAAAGGTGGCCGTTGTTATAACCTCTGGGTTTTTTCCGTTTCCTGCCTTCCTGCCTTTGGTGTCGTGTTGAGTGTTCTTCCACCTGCTGTGTGTTTTGAGCTTTCCTGTGGCTCTGGGACTCTGATCACAATGGACCTGTGAAGCCTGTGTCAGGATGTCCCAGACAGCGTTTAGTCAAGTGTCAACAGGATATTTTTCAGTCTTTTAAGTGCTCATAGTTGCATCAGAAAAACATTTTATTGTTTTCAGCTAACCTACTTTTCACTTCGACAAATGTGTCATATTTTGTGTGTGTTCAGTATTAAATGGGATCAGAAACTTCTTAATCTTACATTGCATAAAGGAGAGCACGGACAAAGCTTTTAGCACTTACCGAATAGGGAGAATCTAAGATTAACCTCATTTGTGGTAAATAGATGAGGAAGAATGTGAGAGCAGAAAATTGCGTATTTATATATCTGGCTTACAATCTGGATGCATTTTATATTTTTAAAGCCATTTTGTGACAATATGTAGGATATGTATATTAAAAAAGAAGCTTAATAATGACCATGTGGAGTCCAGTTTTTTAAATTTTTCTTTTTGCCTCTCCAAAACTAATATTATGTTATAGAGATGCAAGATTGTGATCTGGGGCTAACAACGTAAAAATGAGTCAAAGATGCAAAATTGCATTTATTCACAGTTTTTGCAGTATATTGACTACATTTTGTAAATCTTTAGTCAGCTAAAAAAAAGGAAATTTTAAATTTAATAAAAGCACAATTGCAATTATTCACAGTTTTAATCCTTTCAATTAAAGCAATCTATTTGTCATAGTATAATGATTCAATTCTTTCAATTATTTACTTTCTGAATCTGCGTTTTTGTTTTACTTTAATCAGCTAAAAAACAGTAAATTGTCATCGTTGAAAATGCAGCAACTTTTTCAGTCCAACCCAAGAAAAGACAACAGAAACAGTGTTCTTTTAAATATAAATTATGCATGGTGTTTTCATATTTGTTCTATTTTTTGTTCTGTTTATTTTTTATTTTATTTTTGAGAGAAAAATGCCAGAAACTTTGTATGAGGGTTATTTTAATGAAATGACGATTATGGTGCATGGACAGAAAAAGCTACAAAAATGTTGAAATATATCAGCTTCTGTATTGCACACAACATTTTTGCCAATACTGTAACAAAATTAATTATCTTATATAATATTATATTGTAATGGGACAGAATATTGAGTCATTGACACAATTACAAACCATCACTTAGTTAGTAACTAACACTTAGTAAGGAATTCTTTTCATAAAGAGATTACCAATGAATTAACATTCCTTCTCTTTGCTGTATGTGGCTCAGATTGCACTGATATGTTGCTTTTAATTAAAGTGCTAAGTGACCTGTTTGTCTCCTCTGGGTTTGAATCCAGTACACTGCCTCAAGCTAATCTCCACTTCAGTATCTCCATCCACTAATCCTGACTGGCGCAGCAATCGCCACAATATACAGTGCTTTAGCTTAAAGACAAGACACTGTACTATCCCCGTTTCACCCACGCTCCGCCCCGTCCCATCGGGACTCCCCCGGCATAGGAGGAGCGCAGACGTGTTCCTGTCTCCCTGGTGCTGTTGCCAGGCAGTTTGCATCCAGATGAATTAGTCAGCTCTCTTGTTTGAAAGCCTCTTAAGTGCTATCTCCTTAAGCTGGTGGTGTTGACCATAAAGCTGTGTGGTGGAGAGGGCCGTAGTACTTGTGGTGCTGCCGTATGGCTCTGCACTGGGTGGGGTGACTCCTTCAGTAAACAGACCTAATTGAGTATTATGATCTCTGTTGCTGTAGGATGCTGCAAGTCAACAGGCTTGTTAAAGACGTGCTGGGAACCTAATCCTGTTAATAAACCATGGCATGGCGAGGGATAAAACTGTTACTGTATGTCTACAGTATGTACTGTATTTGTATGTGACCAGAATTATTAAGTGAATGAGACGCATATCTCATGAGATAAAAGAAATATGAAAGCCCTGGTTTACTCCAAATCATCACTAACAAGAGTTTGGGCACAGTGGTGCTTTGAGCTAAATGCTAAGGTCACCATGCTAAAACATGAAGTACAGCTGAAGCTGATGGCAGTTTTATTTTGCAGGTATTTGGTCATAAACCAAAGTGGAACAATTAAGATTTCGACCCGATGATGACATTAAATGAGTGTTTGCCAAAGCTATTACAATTCATCTTGAGGGGAATATGAATGTCTGTAACAAATTCAGTGGCAATAATCCATCAAGTGGTTGTTGAGACATTTCACTCAAAACCACAAATGTAGCGCTAGAGGACAAGTCAGGAGGCTTCATCGTCTGGTGACCATGAATGTCCGTGAAATATTGATGTAAAGAGTAAAAGTTGCACAGTGACTGTATTTAAATGTTTCAATCCCAGTCAGCTCTTCATCACATCTTATGCACTATAATGGCAGC
Source organism: Sebastiscus albofasciatus (assembly GCA_916701655.1). NCBI lineage: Eukaryota > Metazoa > Chordata > Actinopteri > Perciformes > Sebastidae > Sebastiscus > Sebastiscus albofasciatus. The sequence goes on from CAKAOI010051951.1 coordinate 80,876, forward strand.
AGGTGGCAACCTCTCGGTCTGAAAAGTGAAGCCAATGCGGAAGTATCTTAAACTTGCATTCTTTCTAACAACCAGCAGGGGGCGACTCCTCTGGTTGCTAAAGAAGTCTGATTGTATAGAAGTCTATGACAAAATGAGCCTACTTCTCACTTGATTTATTACCTCAGTAAACATTGTAAACATGAGTTTATGGTCTCAATCGCTAGTTTCAAATCTTCTTTAATACAGCATGATGTTCATTTAGTAAATTATGGTTCCATTTAGAGTCAAATAGACCATAAAGCAGGGGATGCTTTAGGGCGTGGCTACCTTGTGAATGACGGGTTGCTAACTCGGCGTTGTCCAGTCTGGGAGTTGTCCGTGTTTTTTGTCTTACAACTTCAACTCTTTCACAGTGTGTTTTCAGTTCATAAAGTTAATTATAACCTTTTTGGTTGCCTGAAAATGTCTTATTCAGTGTTTGGTTGTACTTAGCTCCACTCTGTTGTGTACCTTCTGGTTGCAAAAAAGGAAGATGGCGACGACCAAAACGCCGAACTCGAGGCTTCAAAACCATAATCCACAAACCAATGGGTGTCGTCACGGTGACTACGTCTATTTCTTATGTACAGTCTGTGGATGGCAGGTGTGGTTAACTATCCAACCCACCCAATTAACAATTCAATTACTCAATAAAAAGCTTCCCAAAACATATCTTGACTATATCAAAAATAGTTGCAAGTTACATGAAATAAATATCATGGCAATCCATCCAATAGTTCAGATATTTCAGTCTGGACCAAAGTGGTGGACTGACAGACCTACATTGCCATAGATAGATAAAAAAAAATTACATGAACATAATGCCCATGTATCCATGGACAGTGAGAGGTTTAAAATGTAGCACTGGTATTGAGTACAAGCTGTCTATTGTTTGCCAGGATGAATGCTTTATCTTCCCAGTAACTGGAGTAAGTGTTACTGCCATATGGGCAAACAGATGCCCATTGCACCTCTCAGGAGCTTGCATTTGCTGAACCAAGTGACTGAGCTAGATCAGAGTCTCTAGTCCTCTCACAGCCCTCTCCTGAAATCCCTATTTGTGAGCATTAGAGTTAAAGAATGCTCCCCAAAGTTTTGACAATTTTCCGTCTGTACCCAATCATCCCAGAAAAAAAAATCCTAGGCCTGCTAAAAACTTTATTTTTTCATGTTTGCCCTAAATTCAGAATGCTGAAGACGTTGCATTAAAAATGAAGACGTGCATCTTTTTTTTTGCTTTCTTTGAGGCATGGCACATACAAATATCTCATAGTGTTTAATGATGTTCGGAGAAGCTAATGATCGAGTCCTCGTGGGCCTGTTGGAGAGATGAAAGCCCTCCATGGAATTTGATCCATGTCCAAGTAGTTCAGAGCAGTGTTTTGTGCAGGCATTGTAATGAGCTGAACTTGCATTTTCACAAAACTGTTGATGATGCACATAACTCACAGTCTCTATGGGATAGTGGAGAAGAAATTGTTGTTCTTAGTCAGTCACTTGTCTTAAGTAATTGCTTAATTTAAAATAAACATGAAAGATTATGTGATAATCCAGTAATTGTTGCATACAAAAAGACTAAGAGTCTACAGTCATGTTAGCTGCTTTATCAGGCTGTACTTAGACACAGTAGTGTTTTGAGCTAAATTCTAACATAAACATGCGAACATGCTCACAATGACTATGTTTACATCCACAAAATATTCAGTTTTTTTACCCTTACTCCAAAAAAGACAATATTTCTACTAAGCTTTTTACATGGGTAATAAAAATTAATATTCCATTAATATTCCCCTTTACATGCAGCCATTAACACTCCAATTAACGTAACCGGAGGTGGACTTGTTTAATTGTGTGAACACAGCCGCCCCCCTTCATTCCTTCAACCACCTTCTTGAAAAGGTCGGTGTTGCGATATTTGTGCATATCCAAAAAACTATTGAAAATGTAGTGTTTAAAAGGAGGTGTTTCTCCTTCGGACCAGAAATGTTGGCTTTTCTTTTGGGCATGCATCTCTACAAACTGTCGGCTAGTTGGTTTGTGTACAACACACAGAGCTGGCCATAAACAGGCAAGAGGCCTTGTGTCGCAAACTGCCGTAAAAACCCCAATTGAGACAAATATTCCGAATGCACTGTATACATTTCCAAAGAATGTTCTAAAACCCAAATAATATTGGCATGTCCCACGTCTATCCCACGTCTTTATTGGAAAAAATGTTTTTTTTATTTGTTCATAAACCAAAGTATTAGGCAAATTAACATTTTGACATGATGGTGGGGCCTAATTTCATGGCAATACATTCAATAGTTGCTAAGATATATCACTCAAAACCACAAAATGTCAAACCTGAAGCTGACACAAGAGAGCAGTGTACGGGGATCACCAAAGTCATGAGAATTTATTCTCTCAGAACCACGAATGTCTGTACAGAATTGCGTGGCAATATATCCAATCGTTGTTTATATATTTCAGTCTGGACCAGAGTGGTGGACCAACTGACCGACATTGCTATCCCTTGAGTCATGCTGCTAGCATGGCAAAAAAACATAATTATGTATTATATACCCTCTTCATTATAAACATGGGATAGACACTATTTTCTGTATAATGACATATATGTTTTGTCTTTCTTTTCCAGATCACTCTGGGGCTCCAAGATCTTGATGTAAAATTCTACCCTCTGGCTCAACTCCTTACCATTTCACTGGACTGAAAGACCTAATCAGCAGAAAGTCTGGTTGATGACTGTAAAGCACTCTCTCCTAAAACCATCTGCCCCTCCTCCTGTCCTACCCCAGCATGGCTAGACGGAGGTTAGACTGCTTACTTCTAGGCCAGGCGTTTGCTGGCCTGATGCTGGTATCGATAGGACTATCCTTCGTCCAGAGCAATGAGTGCCCCCAGCTGTGTGTGTGCGAGATCCGGCCCTGGTTTACCCCCCAGTCCACCTACAGAGAAGCCATCACTGTGGACTGCAATGACCTTCGCTTAACACGCATCCCGGGAAACCTCTCCAGTGATTGTCAGGTTCTCCTCCTACAGAGCAACTACATTGCCAGGACCAATGATGAGCTGGAGCAGCTCTTCAACTTGACTGAGCTGGACTTGTCCCAGAACAACTTCAGTAGCATTCGAGATGTTGGTCTTAATAATATGTCCCAGCTCACCACGCTTCATCTGGAGGAGAACCAGGTCACGGAAATGCCAGATTACTGTCTGCAGGACCTCAGCAACCTGCAGGAGCTCTACATCAACCACAATCAGATCAACACCATCTCTGCCAATGCCTTCTCTGGGCTCCACAACCTGCTCAGGCTTCACCTCAACTCCAATAAGCTCAAGACCATCAACAGCCAGTGGTTTGAATCTACGCCCAACCTAGAGATCCTCATGATTGGGGAGAACCCTGTTGTTGGAATAATAGACTTTAATTTCAAGCCACTGGGCAACCTAAGAAGCCTGGTTTTGGCTGGGATGGATTTGACAGACGTCCCTGGAAATGCCTTTGTTGGACTTGACAATCTTGAGAGCCTCTCTTTCTATGACAATAAGCTGGTCCGAGTTCCTCAGAGAGCCCTTCAGAAACTACCAAACCTCAAATTCTTGGATTTGAACAAAAACCCAGTGCACAAGATTCAGGAAGGAGATTTCAAGAACATGCTGAAACTGAAGGAGCTGGGTATAAACAACATGGGAGAGCTGGTTTCTATCGACCGGTACGCTTTGGACAATCTTCCTGAGCTCACAAAGCTGGAGGCTACAAACAACCCCAAGTTCTCCTACATCAACCGTCAGACCTTTCGCGATGTCCCGGCCTTGGAGAGTCTAATGCTGAACAACAATGCCCTAAATGCCCTCTATCAGTCCACGGTGGACTCTCTCCCCAACTTGCGTGAGATCAGCATCCACAGCAATCCTCTTCGCTGTGACTGCGTCATACAGTGGATGAGCTCCAACAAAACCACCGTCCGGTTCATGGAACCAGTGGCCATGTTTTGTGCCATGCCAACAGAAGTGAGGGGTATGCATGTGCGGGAGGTGCTGCAGAATAATTTAGCAAACCAGTGCCTGCCCCTGATTTCCCATGATACTTTCCCAAGCCACCTCAACCTTGACATTGGCATGACCTTGGATTTGGACTGCAGAGCCATGTCCCAGCCTGAGCCTGAGATCTACTGGGTGACACCAATGGGGAACAAAGTCATGAAGGACACCCTCTCTGACAAGTACAGCCTCAACAGTGAAGGGACATTGAGAATTTCTCATATCCAAGTAGAAGACTCTGGCAGATACACCTGTGTGGCTCAAAATTCAGAGGGCGCTGACACAAGAGTGACAGCTATTCGGGTGAACGGCACTCTGTTAGACAGCACTCAGCTTATGAAGATCTATGTCAAACAAACCGAATCTCACTCTATCCTTGTCTCCTGGAAAGTAAACTCCAACGTAATGACCTCCAACCTCAAGTGGTCATCTGCCACCATGAAAATAGACAACCCGCACATTACTTACACTGCCAGGGTACCCGTTGACGTCCACGAGTACAACCTTACGCATTTGCAACCAGCAACCGAGTACGAGGTGTGCCTCAGCGTCTCCAACATCCACCAGCAGACACAGAAGTCATGTGTGAATGTGACGACGAAGCCAGCGGCCTTCGCTGTGGAAATATCCGACCAAGGGACCAACACCGCTCTTGCGGCAGTCATGGGAACGATGTTTGCGATCATCAGCCTGGCCTCTCTAGGAGTGTACATTGCCAAGAGGTGGAAGAGGAAAAACTATCACCACTCTCTGAAAAAGTACATGCAGAAAACCTCGTCAATACCGCTGAATGAGTTGTACCCTCCTCTTATCAACTTGTGGGAGGCAGACAGTGAGAAGGAGAAAGAGGGCTCGTCCGAGACCAAACCCAGTCAGGTGGACACCACACGCAGCTATTACATGTGGTGAGAGCGACTATCCAGCGGGAGATATAGAGACATGTTTCTTTCAGGAGCACAAATATACATACTTGCTTCTTTGTGTAATTGAACTCAAGTCATTTTTTTCTCTCGTTTCCTATTTCGTTTTCTTCGGTTCTCTCAGACTTGCTCTTTAAAGCGAATGACGAACCGAGATTTTGAAATCTTTAGTTTAGCATATTGCCTTTTTACCTCTTGCCCATTTCGACTCACAATATGGCAGCTTTGTTTAGCTTCCTGGACTTAGTAGTCACTGTGCTTTATTTTTAGTTCTTGTTTTAATGAACACAGCATGAGCATTGTCACGGATTTAGTAGGCAAAGGAGAGGCTGAAATCCAACCTTGTTTTTGACATGTTTCTACGGCAGAACTGTTAGAGACTGCCAGCTTTCTTTCTCTTGTAAAACAGTTTCACTGTTGACTGTTGTGCACTGAAATATATATACTAATTTGTCTATCAACTCAAATATAAGCTGACAAAGTATGTTTAGACTTGATATACTGTCTATTGAATAATGTTAGCAATTCCACTGTAATGTTGTATCAGCTATGACTTGATTTACTTTTTGTACATTAAATCATTATAATAACATAATAAGTATGTTTGATTTAGACTTTAAGTTTGCAGAGCAGCTACTGTAAACCAGCAATAGAAATATGAATGTTATGAACTAGGTCAATAGATGTAAGGCTTTCTAAATTTCTTAAATATTTCTTTTCTTATTTTGCTAGAATATGTCTACAATCACTGGTTTTGTTGTGGTTTACACACACAAACATGTTGTTTATTGAGGAGCAAGTTAAATAAAATCTTTCCTCATATTTTTTAAACCATGATTCCAACACCAAGTGTCATTTTTATAAAAATGTGTACTATATATATTTTAATAAATGTGCTTTGGAGAACATTTAGAGGTTGAAAGTAAAGGTTTAAAAGCTTAACATGTTGTTGCAGGGTAAAAAAAATCACCATCTCATATTAATGTGTTACAGTAGGATTTTATTAATTTCAGTGTGATGAGCGTAGCTGTAGGTGTTTGGTTACAACCTCAGTGTTGATAGAGAGAGAATGGGAGATGCAGACTGCAGTGTGTTTGCCTCTCTGCAAAAGCAATTATCAGAGAATAATTTAAATTCTAGTCCCGGTACAATATAATTACTGCACAAAAATGCCTCGGAGTACGTACAGTAACTTCAAAAACAAAGAAATTTGTCACTCAAAACCAACACAGTGAATGTGGTGCCTGTATGTTTTGTTCATTGTCTGTTTTATTATACCAGACATACCTCTGTAGCTGCAAAGCTTTAGAGAGGAAGCAACAACATAGGGAGTATAATTCAGCTGAGACCAGATTGAAGGAGATGGTGATTATGGATAATGGAGAGTTACAGCAAGTACACACTGCAGCGTTATTTTGCACCATACAACCACGGTATAATCAGCCACATGTTCCATCATTTTGTATTGTTTGTGTAAAGTAATTTACAGGTCTCAGACTTCAAATTATTCATCATTGTGTCATGTTGGATTTTTATTTGATACATTATAGTTAGCTTTTCTTTCAGTAAAATGATATGAAACAACCATCTGCTTTCCCTGCAAAAATCTAGTGAGACAGTAATATGTCGAGTCCACCGCAATGCAAATCCCAAACTGAGTGGCTCGCTGTCTAGAAAAGTGGATCTCTAGTGATGTTGACTGACAGGTCTGGGCTTTGTGGTGCAATCAAACGATCTCCGGTTAGTCTCGCCTGACAACATGCCCGTACTCGTGCACACTCTCTCCTGTGAAGTATCCATAACCAACACTTTCTCATCCCAACTTGTCACATACTGGCGCTTTTGTCAGACCCTCAACTTTTTGTTCACAGTAAAGACGTGCTTAATGTTGTGAATTAAACAAAAACACTTGCTTAGGTTCATGAAACAAAACCACTTAGTTAGGTTTAGGAAATTACTAATTAATTAGAATTACTACGGTGAAAATGTGTCTTGACGTTGTGAACACGGGATACAAACAAACAGTTGATTGTAACGTGAAAGTAAAACGTAACACCTGTGACACAAACAGCGGTCTCCTGGATGAAAGCCTTGTGTTTGTTGAACCCATCCACCTCCTGCTCGTACTGAGTGTCTCTCACTCTTTAAACTACGTCACCACAGCACTTTCTCTGAGCATTTACTGTTGCTGCGAATGGGTTTAAATTATAGTTAATGGAAACCCTGGTGCATCATACCTGCACAAAAAGGTGCCTTGTGTGGTGGTATAGAATGCCAACGGCCGTGACAAAGCGTCGGTGGCGCCCTGGGAATGAGAACGGGTATAAATAGTTAATGAATCATTAGCAATATAATATCACAAATATAACACACTTGTAATAACATCTTTATTTTTGTATTTATTCAATTAAGTACTTCTTTACTCATGATAACTGAACAAACTCCAACTGCTGATGAAGGCCATGATATGCAGCTGACAGCTCCAGAAGAAATTTGTTGTCACATTTAAAAAACAACTTTAAATCCAAATTTATAATTTGTAGACAAATTGTAAACATTTTGTCTTAATATCTACTTAAAGATACATGATAGTGTGATTTAAATAATGTATTAAGTGTTCTTATAAATTACTTATAAATGCTAATTAGGCAGATAAAGTAAAGTATTACTACACTTTTTTCATCCCAGATAAAGTCCCTTGACTCTGAATGTCACACTGTTGTCAGTAACTGATTTGGCTTTGTGCGCATCAAGAAATGCTGCTGATGAAATGGGTTAAACACTGTCTGCTGCTTTTTCTCCGTGTATAGAGATGTCAGGAAATGCTGCAAGAATAATGTCAGTGAATGTCATGGGCCCTTTAGGGAGAACTGTGTCCTGCTCTGAGAATGATGGACAGAGGAGGGCGAAGCCGCAGTAGTCTGGCATTTGTTAAACCTGCGCATTGAATCTGCTACTTTGAAAAATGCGCTGCCGTCCTTTTATCTGCACAGAGCGGACGAGCCTTTATACGGTCTCAGTGGGTAGCCTAGTAACAGACCGGAAATCAGCTCATTGGGATGGCTATCAATGAAAGCTTTTCAAAGCGTGTGCTGGAGCCTGCACCGTGTCCCATCCCAGTGGCCTGTTTCCATGACAACCCCTCGCTCCATCCACCTGCGGGTGCTGGCAGCCAAGTGAGAGAAGTCCCCAGAGCCTGAAATACCACTGACAAGGTCAACACCCCGCAGGTGGGAAACCACTAAAACATCATGTACGCTTTCAAAGGTGTGGAGCGAGAAAAAGCTGCATCTTTGCACTGAAGGTGAAGTAGAAGCCTCCTCAGCTGGGCTTCATGCCTCTTTTTCTCCTGTCATGCTTGAGGTGAACTGTGTGAAACTGCAGCTGAAGACACAGGATGAATACTGTGTGAGAAACTAAATGTCATTGTGCAAATATTTGCACAGTTCTCACAGCCTACTGAGGGACCTTTTCTCTCAATTTTCAGCTGATTCCCAACAGCAGTCGCTGAGAGAAATCAATCAAAATGTAATCTCTGTCCAGTGGGAAGGTAGGAGGCAAGGCTGAGCCAGAACCTGAAGCTCTCCGTCCACTTAAAGCCTAGAGGATTGAGCGCCTGCTTTAAGAGCAGAGGATAAACCAAAGAGAGGGGGAAGGAGGAGTTCAACTTTGAGCACAGGAGAATGGATTCAAATAAAATCCATCACAGTTAACCTGCATACAGTGCTGGCAACTCAGCTCTTCAGGTCCTGATGTTGTTGCAGTGGGAAGTTTCTAATCTGCTTCATATGGTGCCTTCAAATGAAACTTGTGAACTTGTGTTTACAACATGGTAAGTCGTGTACAGGATATGCTTGGAGTTCAAATGGTCAAGTTGTGAGAACACCGCTGCTAAGCAACGGCAATATTAATGGTGCTTTCAAATGGGGTCGTGTTTACCGTGTTTAAGAGATGAGTCCATATGAACGCCTCCCTCTTGTCGTATTCACGACCTCGTAAGTAGAAGTGTTGACGTTGTCAGAAATGGCGGAGGCCAAGGAAATACATTTTTCGGTGCATAATAAGTTAATGTATTGTAATTTTAGTTGTATATTGTTTTTCTTCATAATTTTATGATAGGTCTGAGGAAAATGTTGATATTCCCAACTGCCTCATCCTTTTCCTCTGTCATTATGCCTTTGCATTTTCTGCATTATGTTCCCCACTTGCCTTGACTTCAGACAGAGGTAGATAAAAGTAGTTTCTTATTTCTAGCTGGTTGGCTTTGTTGGCTTGACAACTTATATTTTTACTTAAAAAAAACCTTGACATGTCCTCTGTATCAACAGCCTGCTAAAGAGAATGTTGACCGTCAGTGAAATACAACATAATGACATGTTAAATATTGTTGTTTATGACCAATTAGTGTGTTTTTTGAGTGAGCGTTTCCTGACAGCAGCCAATCCATAAACAAGACAGACTCTTGTCTGATAGCGGTTTTACCATTCCAGCCAGCAGATAAACCATGTGGTAACTGCTGCCTGCTGGGACTGTACTTCAAATTGTCTGGCAGGCAAGAAAAAACCTATATGGTACTAATTCCAAAATATGTGATCGATGAATATTATTAGATTCACAGACATAGACATTTACTTCATTTATTTATTTATATATTTTATACATTCTTTACTTGCTACATTTAGGTCTCATGCTTTGTTTGAAACTGTGCTTTCAGCATTTATCCTCAATCACATGACAAAGACAAAAAAGAGCACACAGTATTCAGGATTAATGGTGCATAGTTTCAACTTCTTTTTTTTCTTTGTAAACCAACACAGAGTGTAACCATGTACCGGAGATGGAAACTATGAAATCTGTCAAGTCTAAAAATACACATCATTTCTCTTAGATGCAAGAATGCTTCACTTATTGGTGATTTATGGAAGATACTTTACATAGTTCATATCACCACGTACATGTCCTTAAAAGCAGTGGGAGTAAACCATTGGAGAAATGTATTACAGGTTACAGGAGATATGAACATTGTAATCCATAAAAAGCTGCATGTGTTTGACCATTGAGGACAGTTTCAGCATAAATTGTGTAAACTAAATCCTGACATTTTGCAGCAAAACTAAATAGAAGCAATAAATAATACAAGGATAAAACAATAAGGGAAATATTGACACAATTCCATGATACTCCTTTAAAAGGATGGTGTTTTTCTGTACAACGAGAATAAAACCATTGACGTGCATCACCAGTTTCACCCACACAAGGTCACTTTTGACAGCAAAGCTGGTGACATGTTTCTCTTCCTAATTGACAGGTGCTTTTTTTTCTCTCAGGTGAGGTTACCCTCTGGCGGGGGCGTGGATGTTGGAGGGTGAAGTGATGAAGTGACACCACTCTTTCTTTTCTTGGCTTTCGGGAGATTTCAAGGCTTTGTGAGATTTAAAGGGGACCTATTGTGCTCATTTTCAGGTGCATACATGTATTTTGGGTTTCTACTAGAACATGTTTACATGCTTTAATGTACAAAAAACACTTTATTTTTCTCATACCGGCTGTGGTGCAGCACCTCTTTTCACCTTCTGTCTGAAACGCTCTGTAGAGCTCCTGAACCCGCCCGCTCCTCAAAAGCCCAGTCTGCTCTGATTGGTCACAGCTGGTCCACTGTTGTGATTGGTCAACCGAACCAAACTCTTCGGACTCCACTCCAGCTCAGCTCTAAATAGCTTTGTTTGAGGGCGTGCCAAACTAGCCGTTGTGCAATTGTGTTACTTGGTGACATCACCACGTTACAGAAGAAAAGGCAGGCAGTTTCTGTGGGGGAGAGTAACTCCCTCTGGTGTGTACTTTGCAACTTTGACCTTTTTACATGCACAAAACGACTACATAACACTCTAAAGGAAAGGGGGAAAAGAACAAAAGCATATTCATCCCCTTTAACCAATTCTTCCTGCTGAGGTTCACAGTTACAAGGAATTTCTCTGTGCAGAAATCATTGTTGTATATGTATTTCTTCAGCACAGTGCACCCTTGCATGAATAGTTCCACTGTAACATTTGAAATTGTAATCTTATAGAAAAAAATAATACAAGAGCCTCCTCCAAAAGCTGAGTGCAGTCACAGGCAGCTAAGTACATGAAGCTGAAGTGAGAAAAGCAGAGAGCATTTCACTGCCTTTGGTAATCCACATAGCACTCAACTGTTGATGGCTCAGAGTGCCGCGGCACCTCGCTACCTGTACTTAGACTGTGTGATGAGCTCTTACAGAAGAGATGATCACCAATGCGATTTAACAGAAGGTCATCTCACATACTGTAGATTGTCAATCCAAGACAATGAGGAAGAATGCATAACCAAGGTTATCGCGGCTCCTGGTTGGGTGCAGCCATCCCGCTGGCTCTGCCTCGGTTATTTTCATTGTTGTGGGGGAGAGTGTGGGTGTGACTTCACACCTCCTCCTGAGAACAACCAGCTGCCCTGCAGAGACGGCACCTGTGAGCCTGTTTTCTTATTATTCCCAAACTGTCACATGTACAAAGATAAATTTAACCACTCGCAAAGTGCTTGTTTCCCAGCAAGCATCTGATGGTTGACGCTGCAGAGGGTGGTGAAGTTGAAGCTCTTCTTAGCAACTTTTTATGGTAAAAAAAAAAGATAGTTTTATGGGGAATTTTTGTTATTTATCAAACCGAGCATTTTTTTCTGACTTTGCTGCTTTCAATTTTAGCCGCATTAAGGGTGGCTCTAAGGACGGCAATGCCGGTTTGTTTGTCACTTTGGTCCAAACAGAAATATCTCAACAGCTACTGTTTGTATTATCATGAAATTATATCAGACATTCACTGAGTCCCCAGACGATGTATCCTGAAGACTTTGGGGATTCCCTGACTTTTTGTTTGGAGTCCACCAGCACGTCAAAGTTTTCACGTATCCAGTAAAATATCTCAAGATAGGTTGACACAAAATGATGTCCAGATATTCACAGACTATTCATAGACTTTGATCACTATGGAGATCTTCTTGTCATAATATGCCCTGCCCTTAGATTATGTTTCGTTGTGTCATATCTCTCATTTATGTTTAGTGTTTCCTGTTTTACTTTGTTACTCACCTCTCCTCTCATTTCAGATCTCTTTTCTTACTGCCTTGTGTTTTCCTGCTAGTTCTGCTCCTCCCTGATTAGTTTCACCTGCCCCTCGTCAGCCCTGCAGTCACCTGACCTCCTGCTCACCTGTTCACACATCCCCCATCAGTCTCAATATTTATTCTAGCCCAGTTCCTTTGTTCTTTGTTGGTTTGTCTTTCGTTATATATGGAGTTTTGTTTGCCCGTTATCTGTGTGCTGTTACCTGGCTGCATTTTGGACTCTCAGTTTGTAAGTCTTTTGTTTATTATATAATTTTACAGTCTGTCTTTATCTGCGTTTGGGTCCTCCCTGCCTGTTTGGCTCTCTAAACCGTGACACCTCCAGTGCCATCATGAAGTTGTCATTTGTGATTTTGACTGATATGTCTCTCTAAATCATTGGCTGGATTGCCAAGAAATGTTGTTAAATTATGTTAATTAGTTATTAATAAATTATGTTTACATAGTTTTTCAGCATTGGTGCAGACCATTGTGTCAACGCCTGCTGGACATTTCTGGGAGGTGTACTTTCCTGGCACAGTCTTGGCTAGGTAAACACCAATCTATAGAAAGATATGTGCATAGTGTGCCTCCGTCATCTTATATTAGCTTTTCTATCAGAATGCAAATGGCCTATTCCAGGAATGGCCACTGAACAGTGGAAATGATTATGAAAATGGTGGTAGAACAAATGCTGTCGCTGCAGTGTAGGGGCAATGAGGCAATGAGTTCCATCAGTGTGAACAAAACATGAACATGAACATTCATTGTTGTACATCTCTTCACAGCCTGGAGAATCTGATCCAGAGTCAGAGCTGTTTGGATATATATTATGGTTGTTTATTTTAGCCTTTACTAACACAAAAAAAAACCAACTAAACTAGATCTAGAGGTTAGTTTCACTTGTTGTTATATGTCTCTTTTACTTTACATTGTGATACGGTTATTGCTTCTATACTATGTGAATAATGGAGGCGAACTGTGGGAAAAAATCACAACACAAGTGTGGAAACATAATGCATTTCGGTAAAGTTAATCATCTGTTAAATGCATAATGAATTGTCGGACGGATTGTTCTGGTGTATTCTCCCAGGGCCCAATTAAACAGCCTCGCTTTCCGCCTGCAGCGTACTGTACAGTATGTGTGAATGTGTGTTTAGTCTCACTGCTGATACGGAGGCTTGACGCTCATTTCCATCTTCTGAGACGAAGCTCTATACTGTCACGGTTGTGTCTTTATTCAAACAGGCATACAGTATACAGTGCTCTGGAGTAATGAAAGTCACAATCCATGAGAAAAATATTCTGAATTCAGAAACAGAATACACAAGTCTACAGAATAAACAGAAGAGCACACACATTCTTGTTTCAATGAGGAAACAATTTTACAGACAATGCTCCATTTTTACTGTCATGAAGGTGAAACAATTGTGGGACAGTACAATCAGAGGTGGCTGCACTCCATTACTCTATTGATTGCCTGGTCATCAAAACAGTACAAAATGTTCTGCTTATGTGTGTGTGTGTGTGTGTGTGTGTGTGTGTGTGTGTGTGTGTGTGTGTGTGTGTGTGTGTGTGTGTGTGTGTGTGTGTGTGCAAACAGGAAGTGGCCACACACATTGCATTTGTGTATTAGTGTTATTATAACGAATGAAAGCCAGCAGATTTGAGCCTTGCATAGCAATATTTTCAACATCTTTTGGCCTGACCTTATGCTGCTTCTGACTTTTCCTCTGGCACAATGGTGACATTAGAAAAGAGGTTAGAAAAGGTCAACCATCTGTTGACTTGCAAAATCCAAAGTCCCTTATTTACATTAGAACATGAAAGACAGCGAGTGACTGCTTTATTTTATTAGGAAGAGAGTGTGCAATGTTTATGATATGACAAAGTATCTCTGAAGTGTAAAAGTTCTGAGACAAAAGGCCTTGATTTTACTCATCAGGCATTTCTGAGCTTAGAGTTATGAATGGATTGGACATTTTTATTAGCCATTGTAGCAGCTGGGCCCTATGGCAATGTCGATCTGTCATTTGGTCGGTCCATCACTTTGGTCTGAACTGTATCTCAACAACTATGGGATGGATTGAACTTACTTTTGGTACAGCCATTTGTGATGCCCAGGTGATGAATCCTCATGACATCGGTGGTCACCAGCTGGTCAAAGTCTTCACTTGCCTGGTAAAACAACACATTCTCATCCCACCCCGTCACATATCGCTGCTTTGTCACGCCCCTTGGCATCACTTTATTTTCGGCAACAAAACCACCATAGTTCCCCTTGGCCTCACTTTAGGATTAGGCAACAAAACCACTATAGTAAGGTTTAGGAAATAAATACATGGTTGGGCTTAAAACTACTATGTTTGCACAGTGAAAATGGCACTGGACGTTGTAAACATGGGACACAAATGATTGTAATGTGAAAGTTAAACTTAAAGCACGAACACAATGAAAGCCTTTGTTGGACCCATCCACCTCCCCTCCCACCTTCTGTGTCTTTTCGCTCTTTATACTACGTCACCACACTCCCAACACGCTTTCTCAGAGCGTTTACTGTTGCCGCAGATGTCAAGGAGCTCCAAATTCGATGTACAATAGACCATAGACCATGGATGTATGTGAGGGACAAAAACAAGTTGCATTCCATTAAATAAAAAAAAACATTGTTTTCCATTTTCCATGATGATGACACATCATTAAAAGGCGTTCATCGCTGTGTGTTGTAATCATTCTCCACGGTGATTGGCGCATATTGACTTCTTAGAGACAGCCCATTTCGTGCCCGTGTGCGTGCTGAAGGTCGTGACAGCTCGGAGAAATATGGAGCCAGTTTATTTGTATGATGAAGGGCTGAAAATGAGCAGTGAACAGCGAGCACACACACCGTTTCCTGTTACCACTGCTGACAGTTACAGATGATGTGAAACCTGTGCCGTACCTCAGTGATCCAGCTGTATCTTGTGCTGTTCATTACCCGTGACTGACAGGTTGTCCTTCTGCAACACTGGACCTGAACTGCCCAGCAAGGTTTTAAATAAAAACACTGATTAAATGTAGGTTCCAGCTGAGTTTGACAAGGCACAGTGAACATGTCTATATGTGCAAACAGATTGTCTGAGGTGAGAGAGTCTTTTGTTTCTCAGCAGCACAACGGGGTCCTGCTGAGAACGTGTGATTATTACACCTCATTTCAAACACAGACACTGACCCATAGCGGGCTAAGTGGAAACAGACAAAGGCTATTGATTGGATTGGAAGAACAGAACCTCTTGAGAGATTCAACATCTTTACAGGGAACACGCCTGGCTGACTTAATTTGTGAAAGCTGTGTATTGATTGCTGGAGATTATGCACCGCTGTTATTCCCTTTTGCCCTGTAACATTGTAAGACTGCCATTTCTGTGTGTTATACTGGTGAGAGCAGAAGGAAATTGAATCATAAAATGTGGATGTAACACATGTAAACTGGACCTGAACATTTATAATCTTGTCAGATTCACTTGATTTGATCATGCAGTATTTTCTAAATCTTAGCGGTTTCAAAGTTAACGCGCAAATTTGTTTTAACACCACTCATTTCTTTAATGCTTTCTTTATATATATATATATAAATCAATTAACACAAAACAATGACAAATATTGTCCAGAAACCCCCACAGGTACTGCATTTAGCATAAAAAATATGCTCAAATCATAACAGACTGCAGCCCAACAGGCAACAACAGCTGTCAGTGTGTCAGTGTGCTGACTTGACTATGACTTGCCCCAAACTGCATGTGATTATCATAAAGTGGGCATGTCTGTAAAGGGGAGACTCGTGGGTACCCAGAGAACCCATTTTCATTCACATATCTTGAGGTCAGAGGTCAAGGGACCCCTTTGAAAATGGCCATGCCAGTTTTTCCTCGCCAAACTTTAGCGCAAGTTTGGAACACTATGTTACCTCCTTCACAACCAGCTAGTATGACATGGTTGGTACCAATGGATTGGTTTCCTAGCTTCATGTGATACCAGTATCTTCACCCTAACTTTAAAACTGATCCCACTACAACCTCCAAAATATTGATTGCGTTTATGCGTTAAAGAAATAAGTTGCGTTAAAACGAATTTGTGTTAACGCGTCATTATCGCGTTAACTTTGACAGCCATAGTTTTCATGATGCATTGAATGAAACGTGTTGAATCAAGTGAGGTTTGATTAAGTTAAAACTATTGATGATTTTATGGAGGAGTTTATTATTAATGATTTTATATAGTGAAGTAAAAGAATAAATGATTATTATGTTGACTAAGAACATCTAATAAACAACATCTAATCATTATGTGACCTGATGAAAAGTGTGTGTGTGTGATGTTTGAACAGAGAAGTGAGAGGACTGGTGGAAAGTATCGAGACTGCTGAGCAGACACAAATCTGCAAAGTATCAGCAAAACATCGGTTCATGACCGAGGTTGGCCTGGGGACACGACCTGAAGCATTTGAACCAAAGAGCGTATATTGCGAAGAAGTGAAAGTAAATATATCGTTCCATTGCAACATCATCACATCCCCTTCCACTGTTGTTAGTACCTTTTTTATATATATCTATGGTTAGAACATTCAAATAGTTACTATTCATTTTAAAGAGGAACTACACGCAAATTGAAATCTTTCCACTGCACACATAATCACATTCTTGTTAATGCAGTTGTGCCATTACAGAGGAAATGATAGAAGCTCATTTTGAGGACAAAAAGATAAACACATAATGTGTTTTGTTGGAAATAGCACCAGTAAATCATATGCCAACAAGAATCCATGTGATTATAACTGCCCTGTTGTTGGTGTTGTAGCTCCAGTTTTTTACGGGTATGTTTTGTTACCTAGGACAGTTTTGGTAGAAAAGCAAAAAGTTTTAATAAAGAAGAAACACCGATCTTGTTTATCCGTGTACAGTCTCGACTAACTTGTCTCTTTGTAAATTTCCATCAAACTTCATTCGTTCTTCAAGCTCGGAGAGAGGAGCTATATATGTTGCTCGCCTCGGGAGGCTTGAGTCCTCGCTTAATTGCTTTGCAAAATCTTGTCATGTGAGTGAATCACACTGTCACTGCAGTTGCCTGGCAGCAGAGGAAGGCACCCAGGAGTCTCATGGGAGGACGGCTGCAGGGGGTGCGAATGCGGGCTGAAGTCATCTCCCTGTAAATCGTGTTTTCACTCAAAAGTTTGAATTTGTTTGTTAGAGCGCTTGAATCTTTCTTGCATTTTTCACCTTGATTTTTAAAATGCAATCTCTGAGTTTTCCTCTCTGAGACTAATATCTGCATGTCTGCCTCCCTGTTTGTTTCGCTGCCTTTGATGAACTCGGTGGAGTAGTTGGGGGAAAAAAAGCCCCTTTGAAACCTCCGGGGTCATCTCATTATAATCATGCCTACTCAAGCTGACAAAGGCAGATGAGGGAAACCTTTTGAAATTCCCTTTGTTCTCCACTGTCAGACCAGACAAGAGTGCATCCACCAGGCCGCGGCGCAGCTCTCCTCACAAGCTGGGAGAAGCATCGCAGCCAATTTGAGGCCAAGTCAATCAGCACAGTAGCAGAGGGAGCACTGGACTGTTGTTGATAATCTCCCCAGAGAACGCGCTCTATCATGCCTTTGGTTCATTAACTCCCCAACCAATTGTAGTCCAGCCTCAAAGTTGAGCTCCTTTGTGTGTGTGTTGGTGTGTGTGTGTGTGTGCGTGTGTGTTCTCATTAAAGCCAAAGGATCCTTGACAGCAGGGCCCATTAAAGACCCCCAACAACCTGCCTCGTCTGGAGCAAGGGAAGCTGTTTCACCCTATTGTCAGACGACACAATGCGAACCACAGTGTCAAGTCATATTATGGCCCTTTTTTAAAGACCACAAGAAAAGAAGTGAACATATGTTGAATTATTCAATTAAGGGACACACCCAAAATGAACCTGACATCTTCAAAATGCTGTTAAAATGTAGCTACATCATAAATGTTTAGATTGAGCAACGGAAAATATACTGCTTTAAGATATGCGAGGTGAGGCAGATTATGCAACTTTTTCACCAAATCCTTAAAAATGCAGTCATTCAGAATTTGCATTAAGGCCTTAATTAAGGCCCAAATAAATTAATGAACTCAAAAAATATGCAGGAGGAATGGTTTCATGCCCCGAGCCTAATTTCAAATAAGTTTTTTTTATGTTAAAGGAACAGTGTGTAACATTTCGGGGGGGGATCTATTAACAGAAATGGGATGTGATATTCATAACTATGTTTTCATTAGTGTATAATCTGAAATAGTACTAATTTAACGTTTTCGTTAGCTTACAATGAGCCCTTCATATCTACACAGGGAGCAGGCAAAGAATACAGAAGCAAAGATGAAACTGGCGTTTTTTTGACAACAGCTGCTGCTAAACTAAACAAAGGTGGTACAAATGTCTGTCATGTATTATAAAAGCTTTTTCATATTGTAAGATCTGATTGTCAGTTGAGTCATGAAGCCCACATTCTTCTCAGCACCAACCTCTGTTGTTGTCAAATCAAACTGTCAATTAGTCTATTGTCAAATATACTTCTAACATTTCAGCTTGTGATTGAGTATGCAATCTGAGAAACAAACAACTGACAGCACTAATTTGGCTCAAGGACAAAGATGAAGGCTGATCCTCAAAGGAAAGTCCTTGGTCACTTGTGTGCAGTGTGGAAATGCCAGCTGACAGTGTGACCTCCCCCCCATCTGCCTCAGATAGCCACCAGAGAATAAACCCCTGCATCTGAATTACATATACATGGTAACACTGTAACACCATAGAAAGGTTAGGCACGGACGGAAAGAAACTCTATAACCTCCAGTGTCTACTGAAATAAAGTGACATTCAAACAAAATGACTATTCATCCTTCACTCTGGAAACCATTCAGTCATGGAGACAAAAATAATTGTACACCAGTGTGGATTCATCTGACAGTAGACACCAGAGTTCAACCAACACAGCCGGATTGTGTAACTGAACTTCAGCGAGAATAAAGGCCTTGAATCATGACTCTTCTTCTCTCAGGCCTTAAACACCACTACTGCAGTCTGTTTGTCTGGGCTGCAATGAACCCATAGGCTTACTCACATGGCCATGTTCTCAATTTAGTTTTCTCATGTGGGCAGTCAGAATATGTTCTTTGGCATTTAATGTGCTTCATCATGAGAAAGAGAGCGAAAGATGTAGAGTGTAAATCATTAAAGAAGATTTAGGTCTAGCCTTTTAAGAGAATAACATATTTAAATCACTTTAAATGCAATTTCATTTGTTTGGCATTAATTGATTCCATCTACTGTTCAATCATCTATTTGTCTTCATTTCACTTGCTCACTGCAGAAGTTCAGTTGTGGATTCACAAAAGGAATACCAGCACTTATTGCCTAACTAATCCTGCCATCTGCAGGCCATATCATATTACTGCAGTGCATTTGTCTGAATATACTGGATACTATAAAACTGCTTGTGTCTATAAATAAAACAGAATTAATAGGTGTGACACTGTGGAACCACTTTTATTGTTCCTATTGCTCTCAAGTTTCAAGTTCCTTTATTCGTCATACCGCAACATTTACAGCAAGCAGTCGTTGGCAATGAAAATCTTGGGTTTCAGTTAGATAGATAGATAGATAGATAGATAGATAGATAGATAGATAGATAGATGTACTTTATTGATCCCAAATTGGTAAGTTATTGTGTTACAGCAGCAGGCAATGCACAGGAACAGTAAACAGTAAATATACATATAAACACTAGAGATAATATCTATAGTATACACAATATAGAGAATATATTAGAATACAATATACACTTTTTTTGTATTGACTTATTTGTTTATTTAATTTATTATTATTATTATTATTATTAATAATAATGATAATTTATTTTCTTTATATTCATATTAGTAATCTTTTTTACATTTTTTATGCTATTATTATTGTTACTATTTTATTATTATTTTATTATTATTAATATTATTTTTCTCAATTTTATTTCAATTTTGAATGCTGAAGTTGTTTTCTCCAGTGAACTTATTGTGTTCGTCTCTAAGCTCAACTACTTAAAAAATTGGTTTATAAATTATTGTAATTACGAACTGTAAATTTCATATATGAAAACAACCTCGAAAAAATGAAGTATGAAAAAAAAGAAAAGAAATAGTGCAAGTTAAAATATAGGGCTTAAATATTAACATACATAAGTAATGTAAATATGAATTTGTGGTAAGTGGATAAACTGAATGTGAACAGGATGTAGGATGTATATGTATGATGAGTCTCCAGTTCCAACCTCACAGTAGTTTAGATGAAACAATTATCTCACACTGAGCTGTATTGTCCTTAATGAGCTGCTTTGTCCTCAGTGAGACCAGATGGTCAAACAACACAGTTTATAACTACAGTGATGTAATAATACAGATGAGCCACTAGAGAGAGCTAGTCTGTAATTACACCACCGGAAGTTACAGCCTCTAGTTTCAGTTTCTGCTGCACATCCAGCTGATCTGATCTGATGCCGTTTCACTGAATAACTTCAGATTATGAGTTTTAACAGACCTGATGTGGATTTGAGCAACTCTCTGGAGAATGTTCCTGTTTTCATTGAGAGGAGTTCAGCTGTTAGGACGCTTCCTGAGTTTCAGGTAAAGTTACTCATCATGTCTCTCTGTAGTTAAACAGTTTAACAGTTAAACAGAACCCATGCATGAGTGGAACAAACCATATTTTAGTAGCTTTTCCGTTATTGTGCTAGAGGAGTTTAGTGACGTTGTCTAAATAAAATGTAATGTTATTTTAGCTACATCTAACGTTATTTAGCTATAGAGACCTTTACAAACTTGACAACATAATCATCATTTCCAGTTGCAATGTTTGTTAAAGGTCCCATATTATGCTCATTTTCAGGTTCATATTTGTATTTTATGTTTCTACTAGAACATGTTTACATATTTAAATGTTAAAAAAAAACCTTTATTTTCCTCATACTGTCTGCCTGAATATAGCTGTATTTACCATCTGTTCAAACGCTCCGTTTTAGTGCATTTCAACGAAATTGCAACAGAATTGCATTGCTAGGCAACCGTTTGGGTTCATGTTTACCTCCTGTCAGATGATATAATTTACATACACTGCAACCGTAAATAAACTGGGACCCATTTAGAATATTTATGTTTAAAACTGAGTAATGGTCTAAACATTGTAGATTTGTGACATCACAAATGGACAGCTTGTTTCAAAGGCAGTGTTTCTGAATACGGGCTGTGTGTATTTCTTCATGGATTGAAACTTTTGATACTTTAACAGAATTTATATAGCATTTAAACTTGCTTTATAATATAAAAGACATGACAATGTCACTTCTTACAATATGGGACCTTTAATACAGTATCTGACAGGAAGTAGCCTAAAAAGCTGTTGCCGTAGCAACAAAATGGCAATTAAAAGGTCTATAGTGGAAACAATACCTCGATTAAATACATAAGAAACTGTGATTATGTGTTGAAAGAATGATTCCAAATCCTACTTAAGCTTTGTCCAAACATCTGGCTGTGGCAAAAACTAATCACAACCTGGCAATATTATGCAGGAACATGCTACTACTCAAACCTGGTGGTGGTAAACTCTATCAAATGAAATATATTGTTTCACCAGCAGATGGCAGCAAATCACTACAGGCTACAGACAGAAACATCCTCTGACTACAATACAGGGAAACAAAAAAACTGCTTCTATGGAACCAAAGGAGTTGTCCCAGTTTACACTCCTCACTCACGATGCTCTAGATCTAGAAAACCGTTCTGAATGATTGTAATGTTACCAGTTTTGAAAAAATCTGGACATATTTTCTTGATTAATCTTTCAGTCTATAAAATTTCCATAAAGCTCAAGGTGGTGTCTTCAAATGTCTTGTCCATACAGCAGTCCAAAACCCAAATTATGTTCAGTTTACTATCACATAAGACAAACAGCAAAACCTGGTTTCTTTACTCATCTATGACAGTAAACTGAATATCTTTGAGTTGTTGACAAAACAAGACAACATTTTTCACCATATTTTGACATTTTATAGACCAAACGACAAAGAGATTAATCGAGAAAATAATCGACAATGAAAATATTTGTTTTTTGCAGCTCTAATTTACAGTTTTAAACTTTAACTGCTCTTTGTTGTCATTTCTCAGTATTCCCCAGATAATATTCAGGGACCAGGATGCCCTATTGACCCCAGTGAAGTCACCCTTCCTGGATGCTCCTGCCGTTCCCACTCCTGCTTCCCTGAGAACTGCTCCTGCCTGCAGACACACGACCAGGCGTACGACAGCACCGGCACACTGCTCACCCTCAGCAGAACAGACTCTGGCTACTGCTCGCCTGTGTTCGAGTGTAATGCCCTTTGCACCTGCAGCGACGCCTGCTCTAACCGGGTGGTGCAGAGAGGGCTGAGACTCAGGTTGGAGGTTTACGGCACAGAGAACAGGGGCTGGGGAGTACGGACACTAGAGGCGATCCCCTGTGGAACGTTTGTGTGCGAGTATGCAGGAGAGGTGATCAGTTTCGAGGAGGCCAGATGCAGACAGCTCGCCCAGAGATCCGAAGAAAATAACTACATTATTGCAGTAAGGGAACATGCAGGCACGGGCTCCATCACTGAGACGTTTGTGGACCCCGCCACGGTGGGAAACGTAGGCCGCTTCCTCAACCACTCCTGCCAGCCCAACCTGTTCATGCAGCCGGTCCGTGTGCACTCTGTGGTTCCCAGGCTGGCGCTGTTTGCCGGGCGGGACGTTGATGCACAAGAGGAGCTGACGTTTGACTACTCAGGAGGATACAGTAACCAGCCTCCTGTAGAGCTGCTGTCCACACAGAGTGACGCTGCCGTAGAGGCCAGTAGGACAGATGGACTCCAGAGGAAAGAGTGCCACTGTGGTGCCAACAACTGTGTCCAGTTCCTTCCACTGGATTTATCTATTATTAACGGAAATGATTGACATCTCGTTTGTTTTTATCTGAATGTCAAGTTGTTTTTCTAAATGATGGAGAAAAGATTTTCGCCCCTTTCTCACAATTTCCTTTTAAAATGATGTCTATTTAGTGACGTCTTGGTCTGTTTTTAGTTTCCCCAACATCTCGGTTAATTCAACCGCTCATTAGAATGAGACAATGCAGCTCGTTGATGGCTCCACAAACACAATCAGCTGGATGAGTCACGTCTGAGTCCGTCATTGTTTCCTGTTTGGTCCCCGGCGGTGTCTCCTGATCTGCCACCGTCTCCCACTCGATGTAAGACGATGCAATGAAAACTAAAAGCAAGAAAAACAAGCTTTATTTTTCTGAGAAAGTAAACTTGTTGTCATTCCTTTCACTTGTATTTCATTTCATCTATCAGGGGATGCTTGTTCTGGATAGGACATTTCCCAACAGATTTACAGACTTGCAGCTGTCATGTTGTCCTGGCACACTTAGGTCCCATTTCTCACACGACACATGAATCTGGAAGGAACAGAAGCATAATTTGCACTGACAGCGATGGGAGGAATGATGTTTAATAGGTTTCTTTTAATAGCCACACAGGCTACAGAATTGAGTTTTTTTGCAATAAGAAGATGGCCAAAACAAAACACCAAAACACCAGTTAAAGTAATAGCTGTCACACGCTTCCATCAACTTGACATTTCTGTTCCGTCTTCATGCAATGCAGCGTCCCCTTGTAGATATTCTCAGCTTCTCATTGCACTCAAACCTCAGGAGAGTTGGGACCAATTAAAAAGGGCCGGGGGGTATTTTCTAATATAGAAACCGACTTTATTCCCCTGTCAAAGGAGGGGCGAAGGTGTCCCACTTCGGTGTGACCATTCTGAAATCAGGACCTTCTCCGCTCCATCTGCCCCGGTTCTAGTCTAGACCTGCTTTCATCTTATTAATATCCACATCTGGGTTAATTAGGATGGAGACCGTGTTTCATCCAGAAATGGGACCAGTGCTGCAGCCACACTGGGCCTGAGAGAGACTAAACGGTGGGGGGGGATGGGAGCCCTCTGCTGATCGGAGACCGCTGTCAAGCTGATTGGTTTTTGTGTCACCCAGTAGGGAGGGGAATGGCGCAGGATGTTGTTGTTTTGACCTATATTTTCTCCTCTGTGAGGGTTACCTGAGATTTTTTTTTTTTTTTCAAAATGGGCTGTTCTTTACATTGTACCTGATCGGATCTACACTCAGGAGTTAAAAACTCAGCTTAAAGGAATAGTTGGACATTTTGGGAAATACGCTTATTCGCTGTCTTACCAAGAGTTAGATGAGAAGACTGATGCCACTCTCATGTTTGTACAATTTCAGGGGATCTATTAGCAGAAATGGAATATAATATTTTCCTTAGTGTATAATCACCTGAAACTAAGAATAATTGTGTTTTCGTTAGCTTAAAATGAGCCCTTCATATCTACACAGGGAATGGATCCTCTTCACGGAGTTCGCCATGTTGCTCCACCATGTTTCTACAGTAGCCCAGAAAGGACAAACCAAATACTGGCTCTAGCGAGAGACGTCCGCGTTTTTACATTACCTGAAGGCCATCGTAGTTCTCCGTCACGCTTGTGAAACTGTGGTAATGTGAGCCGCAGAGTGCAAAACCGTGTAACTGACTTCGGTTGCTCCTAAAGTAGTGTTATTATGGGAAGGATGGCCTCTGAGCGAGGCGAACCGCATTATCAAGGTTTTGTACTTTGCGGCTCACATTACCGTAGTCTTGGAAAGGGAGCGGAGGGGTACTTAGTTGGTTGCAATCTGCAACCACACCACTAGATGCCACCAAATCCTACACACTGTACCTTTAAGCTACCACCACTTGCAGGTTAGCTTAGCTTAGCGCTAAGACTGGGAACGTGGAAACGGCTGGCCTAGCTCTGTCATAAAAAACAAATCCACCTACTAATGCTCACTAATTATAACTAACACATTTTATCTCGTTTGTGTAATCCGTCTAAAAACTGTGTGAAAATGAGGCACTACGACTTCTTGGTGTCTCGTCGTCACTGTGACATTGACACAATTTTTGGCACATTACCCCTCGTAAAAACACAACGTCGTTTTACACTTGTCGGCGTCATCAGTTTGTACTGTATGCGTTAAACAAACGAGACCCAACATCAGTGAGCTTTAAAGGTGCTGGTATGGATGTTGTTGAACATACAGTCATCGAAATGGTATCGACCTTTTCATCTAACTCTGGGCAATACAGCAGTTAAGCATATTTGCCAAAATGTTGAACTACCCCTTTAAACTCATCAAATTGCTGTGGAGTGTGATCAGATACATACATTATAATACAACAAAAAATAAACCAAATCAAAGTCGAACATTCAGAGCAGCAGTAGAAAATATATATTTTTTAAATATATTATAAGAAATACTGTACTGAATGGAGGAACGTGGCTGGATGCACACTGTGCCTGTGGCCTTGGAGAAAACTAGGACAGATTATGCAGAGAAAAAAAGACCCGGGCATTTCTCAAACCAGGGTATAAAAATGTATAGAAAGTTCTGGGTCAGGGTTTCTCTCTCCATCATCAGCATGTGTACAGTGGTTTGGTATTTAATCTTGGCTACCAATAGATTCAGCATTACATTTGAAAACAAGAAGCAGCCATTAATCCTTTCAATGTATGGCCCTATTTATTGTGCCTTTGTGATAAATCAGATTCCGCTGTCCTTTTCAACAAATCACAATCACAAACAATCTCTCTTCAGATGTATGACTCATGTCATTTTTTTTGAGTCAGATGTCCCTGGAATCCCCATGGCAACCAGCGATGTGTACAGGAGGTGATTTGGACAGCAGCGGTTGGTTCGGAGGTTCACGGTGAAGGCTGCTCTCAAATCCTGACTGTTGAAGAGCTGCGCTGTAAAGTGAATGGCTCCTTTCCAGGACGGTCACCTAGCAACCAACAGTTAATCACATGAGGTGAACTTCCCCACCGAACCCGCTCCACACCCCCTCCATACAAACACAAACATGTCAAGGACGCCTTCCAATGCGAGAACACTGCATTTTGAGAGTGACAATAGACTGTTAGTGTGTCTTGCATCTCAGAAAATAAGACATGTTTTTAGAAGACTATAGTCTGAATGGTACTGGAGGTATAATTGGTGGCTGTGCTTTGTGGTGGCTTCAACTTGAACACCCAGTAATATTGCATCATGATGTTTCATACCAAAGTGACCAGAGAGGCAAAAGAACAAATGTTATGATTCTGTCCTTAAAATGGAGATTGTTGAGTTTTGGTCATTTCAAAGAGATACCTGACCTAAATATGTATTTCACTTTTAAATAAAAAAAAACTAATTTAAAGTGAGACTGTAACTTCATGAAAAACCCGGTCTCACGGGAAGGCGCATAAATAGCACGACATTACACAGAGTGCGTGGCATGAGGATGCATTGTAGCCTTTGACGTGTCATTAGTAAGCTGCTTTTTGCGTGTCATTTGTACGCCACACAACCAAACTACGGTTACGTCCTCAGGTTAGGTTGAGGCTACAAAACCACTTAGTTAGGTTTAGGAAAAAACGTCATGGTTGGACTTAAAGTAAGTACTTAATAAAACCACTGAGCGTGGCCTATTTATGCAGATGCGTTTACATTGGACTCAGTAGGCTACAGATTACATGGCGTACAAATGCCACACCAAAAGCAAGAGGAGTGTTTGTATTTGTATGCACATTATCGTGGCATTCATACGCCTTTTCGTGTGAACAGGCTGTCTTGAAAGACAAAATATTCCAATCTTCCTCAAAAATAGTTGAACAAGCTAGCTAATTGAAGTAGGCTAGCTTATGGTGGCTAACCTTAGCTAATGTTAGCAAACTTTAGATAGTTATTGCTATGTAACTCAAATTACTTTATCAGTTCCGAGACTTTATGACGGTTCTCTCCTTGTTATACTGTCACTACATTTTGGCAAGTCACAGATAAACATTGCATTGGTTTTTTGCAAAAGCAAAACAAGAAGTGAACCCACCATCTCGCTAGGAGTCACGTTTGTAGTTCACTGCTTGTGGTCTCACTCCACTTCCTCTCATTTAGGTTACCTAATGATGATGTGTTTAACGCAATAGTTATTGACATTTTGAGAAGTATGCACATTTGCTTTCTTGTGGAGAGTCAGATGAGAAGATTGATACCACTCTTGTCTGTCAAATTTAAGGCTACAGCTGGCATTTGTTTAGCTTATCTTAGCCTATTAAAGACTGGAAACAGCTAGCCAGACTCTGTCTAAAGGTGACAAAATATGCATTTCGGCACCCTTAAAGCTCACACAAATTGGCTCCTTATGTATTGTTTGTTTAATCTTTACAAAAACCCACTTTGCAGTCCCACTTTGATTTAGACTTCTACCTAAATGTCTGGCCAAGATACACCTTAGGCCTACTTATGAGAGCAATGCATCACATCGATAAAGGAGCGAGACACTATTTCAGGATGAGTGACCAGTGGAGAAATTACAACTGGCAGTCCATTTGTTCAAAAATAGAGCACCTCTCTGATGAGGGAGCAGATGTCCTTGCCTTGAATCCTGCAGCCAAGTCAAGAAAAAAACAGAATTAAAAAGCAGGCAGCTGGCAAAGGCATTTCAAAGTCCAAGTTGAAACGTTTCTTTCGACTCTTGACTTTGTCATGTGAATGTTAGAAATCAGGTGTTTATTTGAACCACATGGTGCTGCACATTTTCAATTATCTGTTCCTGTTGCTGTTGTAGTGACTAGATATCAACAGATTAAAGGACCAGTGGGTAACATTTCAGGGGAATATAATATTATAACATAACTATGTTTTCATCAGTGTATAATTACCTGAAACTAAGAATCATTGTGTTTCTACAGTAGCCAAGAATAGACAAACACTAGCTCTAGGGAGAGCCTTTCACGTTTTTATGTAACCTCAAAGCCACCTTAACGTAGCATGAGCCACAGAGTGCAAAACCGTGGTACCACCAGCCACCATCTGACTTCCGTT
Organism: Sebastiscus albofasciatus; assembly: GCA_916701655.1. Taxonomy (NCBI): domain Eukaryota; kingdom Metazoa; phylum Chordata; class Actinopteri; order Perciformes; family Sebastidae; genus Sebastiscus; species Sebastiscus albofasciatus. Next base: position 109,014 of record CAKAOI010051951.1, read on the forward strand.
GCTCCTAAAGTAGTGTTATTATGGTAAGGATGGCCTCTGAGTGAGGCGAACGCCGTTACCACGGTTTTACACTTGGCGGCTCACGTTACTGCAGTCTTGGAAAAGGAGGATTGAGCGGAAGGGTACTCAGTTGGTTGCAATCTGCAACCACATCACTAGATGTCACCAAATCCTACACACTGCACCTTTAAACGGCGTGTATTGAATTAGTCCTTAAACCTATAGGTCATTAAGTTGCTCTGTAGCCAGAAAATACTCAAACTGCTTCACCATCAATGTAAACTCTGTCAAAACTGGTGCTCAATAGAAATGTGTGTGACTCTTCACTTCTAACTCACTAATGGTTGTAATTTGCAGCTGCACTTCAGGGTTAGAGGAAGGGGATGTCGTTGGGTTTTTTTCAAACGGGTCCCTCCCATCACAGATGTTTAGTTATATTTGGCCCAGGACACCTACAGCAGGCTCAGCAGGAAGTTCTGGAGGAGCACCCGCCTCCACAGCTGCTCTCACCGCTGATCAGACGTACACATACTGTACATGCACTTAACTACACCTACACTATGTTTACGGCACACTAAGCAGTTTTGGAGTGCACATCTGTAGTCTTCAGTATGCTTGACGGTGGCTGAGTGGAAGTTAGATGATGTGAATAAAAGGGAAACACAGGAAAGAATGAATATAAGGTATTATTTTCTTAAGAACCTGGTAATGATGGGTTCCATCATAACATATCCTATCTGTCATTATAGCCTACTGAAGTCTCAATCTCACCTCAGACGATCCCTCGGTGTCTACATGCTTGGTGGAGCGTGTTAATGTGCTTGACAATGGTGTTGCAGTTGTGGAAGACACTTACTGTGCGTGTCAGGCCGAGACTAATCATGTGGCTCACACTTCATTTTTAAACCTTGTGCAAAAGCTCGCTGACAAATAGTCCATCACGGAGTGTTTCTGTGCAAACTAAGCTGTGACAATCCCATTACCAGTCCTGTCTCACCTTAGCACAGACTTTGTGTCCATTCTGGAAATATACACATATGCATGTTATTGTTTAATTGTATCATGTATTGATTAAGTTAGTGTTATGTGCTTGTTTGTTTTATTTAATTTATTTGTATTATTTTTTTTGTATGATTATTATTTATATATTTTTATTTTATTTTATTTATTTCAATTTCTAATGCTGATGTTGTTTTATCTTGTGTACTTATTTTGTTTGTTTCTAAGCTAATTACTTAAAAATTGGTTTATAAACTTTTGTAATCATGAACTGTAAATTGCATATATGAAAACAACCTCGAAAAAATAAAGTATAAAAAAAAAGTTATTGTTATGTGAAGCAGCGACATTTCATTATATTTGATTTAATTACTAAAGGTGAAAAAAAAATCAAGGCGGAACAATTATTGTGCATTTATGGATTTTTTTCATATATTCCACGAACAATTAAATATATATATTTTTTAGATTTATTTAGATGACCAGTGAAGTATAGTGAACTGTAGTGAAAGTAAGGCCAGGAGTCCTCTAACCCTACTGATCCTACTGGATTACCTGCAGTCAAAGCAGCTTACACAACATGTTCTGCAGGTTAAATAGGTGACTTCAGACCACCGCCTGCTTGGATATTGCTGTCCTTCGGCAGGATTAGCTCAAACAGGAAAGTGTTTGAGTAAAACCTCTACTTGTATCCCTCTCCACAAATCAAACATCTGGCAGATAATTTCCCCAGCCATTTGTGTATGGTCTGGCATATTGATTATGCTGTAACCAAGGGGATGTGGTGAAGTGATCCTGCTCTCTGTGCACAGTGTTCATGAAGAGAGGGCTAGCTGAATGTATTTGATCAGTACAGCTGCTGTGAGAGCCTGACAGAAAATTAATATCTGAAAACATGCACACAAAATGTTATTAACACTATCATCACCAATACACTTCTTCATGCAGATTGGCATACAATGTCCAACTGAATCCTAGATAAATGTGAAACTTATTTTTCCTACATTGGTAACAAGTTATACCACAAAATCACAAGGCCTACTTAGAATATCTCTGCAGCTGGTCTAATCAGACTATTTCCACTGGGAATATGCAGGCCATTACACCAGCATAATTGTCTTTTATTTTTAGTGAGGTAGATCTCTACCTTATACTAGGGTGCCGTACCAATACCTGTTGTCTTGCAGGGAAGTCAGGAGATGGGACTTCTCATTTATGAGGGAAAATCAGAATGAATATCAACTCAAAGGCTGCAAGTTTACAAAAGAAATGGTTGCCTGTGGTCTGCAAAAGAAGTGCAAAAGGTTTCGTACAGGGTTTCTTGAGTAAACTGAGGTACGGTAAACCTTTGTGAACTTACTCGTCTCTCCAGGGACGTATTGTCATTAACAGTCTATATACGTCACATGCAGGCTCAAAAAGGCTGGCAGACAGACAGAGAGCAAGAGGATAATAGACTGTTGCTTGTAAGCCTTGACTCATTGATCCAGTTGTCAGAGCTCCAATAATAGAGTTTAAATTGTCAAATGGAACAACCTGTACAGAATATTACAACTGTGGATGTCAGATAGCTGAAGTTAAAAGAAGTTCTATCAGTATTCTACATTTAGCTTGAAATCACTAATAAGCCATTATCTATGGTTCTTGCCCCCAGCGGCATCGTGTCTTCAGTGGTTCACTGTCCCAGATCCAGAACAGCAGTTAAAGGCCGCCATATTGTTTATAGAGTTAAAGAGCCCTCTTTCTCTATTTGGAGTTGATATAGGGATAGTTTGGGTGTTTTTGAAGTGAGGTCGTATGAGATACTTATCCATTACCTACAGTAGATGACAGTCGGCAGGCCCCCAGTTTGGAGAAACAGACAGGAGTTACCGCACGGAAGCAAAGCAATGTACTGCTGTGGACGGAGAAGCAGCAAAATGTATTTTAGCCACCTAAATGAAAGGCCCATCTCAAAAAAATCAATATCAATTCAAGTGTATGCTATATTTAGAATATTTCCACCACTTTACCTTGCCGTCAGACAGCCCTTCCCGACAGGGAACTGAAGCTGTTGCATACATCTTTGCTCTCGCCAAAGCTCCAATGAAAAAACCTGTAGTTCTACCTTGCAGAACACGGGGGTTGCTGGTCTACCGCTGCTTTGATCGGTTAGTTTGTGTTATTGTGTGACTTTGGTGAATCCGAACTAACCAAACTCACACAATAACAAACAAACTAACCGATCAAGGCAGCGCTAGATCAGCAACCCCGTGTTCTACGAGGTAAAATTACTGTTTTTTTTCAAAGAGTCTGGTTGCTTTGGCGAGAGCATAGATAACGGCTTCAGTTCCCCATCAGAAACATAGACTTTATAACTGTCTCACGGTGAAAATATTCTAAATATAGCATATACTTAAATTGATATTGATTTTTTTAGTAAGCCTTTCTTTTAGGTGGCTAAAATAAGTTTTGCTGCTGGCCTCGCCCACAGCAGTACATTGCTTTGCTCCTGTGCAGTAGCTCCTGTCTGCGTCTCCAAACTGGAGGCGTGCCGACCGCTCTCTGTAGGTAATACACTGATTATGTATAAGTACCTCATACAATCCCACATCAAAAACACCCGAACTATCCCTTTAGTCTCTGATATGAAATCAAGATTAAATATTCCTTCCAAGAGGAATAAAGAAAACACAAGAGACTCTTTGTTCCTAATATATTTAGCTCCACTCTGACATTTGTGATGAATGCCAGGATTAGATGGCCCACACAGAGGACTATCAGAGCCTCAGACTAGAAAACTACCAACCATTGTGTGCCCACACATTGCTGCTTAGGGAAGGCCTGAATCTGCACACGAGTATACTCAGTCTAACACATGCACGACGATGAATCTCACAATCTGTGCACCCACACAAATGGTCGCTGCATTTTGTCTTCCCTCTGCCTCTGGTGCATTCCAAGCATGCAGATGCTTTATTCATTAATTTGTTAGTCATGCATTAATTCTGTCCGAAAGACCGGCCCCGTGTCTCTAAAATTCAGCTCCCAGTCTGACCATCAATCGGGATGAATCACTGCTCCCTCCCACCAAACATGTGCTCTTTTTCATGACCCTCGCAGTATTTTTAAAAACAATCTGTTGCAGTCATGCATTGTGTGGGGAAGCCTTCTGGCAGCAGACGAGCTCTTCAGGTTCACTAAAGGGTATAATAATGACCAAAATACTCAGAGAATAACGAAAGCACTGTGTTTATCAAGCTACAAATCCAACCTTCGGAAATGCTGCAATTCACAAACACAGCAGCAGTTGTGTCCAGTTTTATATATACATATACAAACCATTTTTTTGCTCTGTGGTAGAATGGTAGCCAGTCGTCTGTACACTGTATCCATGACAACTGAGTATGCAGTGATCTGTATTCAACTTCACTTAATGTCAAATTTAACCAAAGCCTAGAAATACTTTCAGTGGAATAAATGTTAATCTCTTGGATTCAGTTCAATTTATTTTTATATATAGCGTCAAATCATAACAGAAGTTATCTTAAGATGCTTTTCATATAGAGCAGGTCTAGACTGTACTATATAATTTAGAGACCCAAGAGATCCCCCAAGAGAATGCATTCTTATGCAACAGTGGCAAGAAAAAAAACCTCCCCCTTAGCGGGTAGAAACCTCGGGCAGAATCTGCCTCGACCGGTAGATATTGTTCTTTCCTTCCTTTTACACTGATTATGATTCAACCAAGGTAACAAGTAATAATACTCCGTTACAGTACATAAGTATTTTTTGGGAGTATCTGTACTTTATTTGAGTTTTTACGTTTCTGTCGACTTAAATTTTTACTCAACTACATTTTCTAAATAAAATGTATTCTTCTACTCAGATACATTTCCTCTAAGCATCTTCGTTACTCGTTACCATTGCAAGCAAGCAGGTTTGGTGAATCAGTGGTCCTAACTTGCAAGTTGCATCATACACGTGATGGGCAGTGCAAATAAAGTGCTCTCAAAACCGTAGTTAAGTTTGGATTTCCGCTCAAGTCCAGGCAGGCTGCATGTCAGATCATGCTACTTGTGACTACGAGGGAAGGAAAAATTGTATTTTGTTCTTTAAATCCTTCAAGTTGTGTAGACCTAATTTTTCTTCAAGTGTAGTGTAGCCTCCATTTTTAAGGTGGTATAAATGTTAAGAAGAATAAACTTCATAAATCTAAAAATTCTGACTGGCTTGCTTTTTTATTAACAGCATTTACTTGTACTTTTATTTTCAATACTAATGTACATTTAATATCAGAAAATTACTTTTGATACTTAAGTACAGTAAATGCCAGACCCTTTATGACTTTTACTCAAGTAATATTCTAATATGTGGCTTTAACTTCTAGTACGTAAGTAATTTTCTAGTTAGATATCTGTACTTTTACACAAGTGTGGCTTTCAGGTACTTCATCCACCACTGGATTCAACAAAGGGAGCAGCATAGTCTGTTTTTACACAAGTGGTTTTGAATGTATTTTTGATATAATTTGTGATATAATTTGATAAAGATGACTGATTGCATAGCCAGTAAGAGTTAAGGGTGTCTGGCTGTACAGAAAGTGCAGTCACATGCATAATAAGTGTCCCCCACCCCCCCCCACTGCATCATATCGTAGCTGGGGTTTATGTCATCGCCAGGAATGCAGCACATTAAAACATAAATCACAGCGAAGAAGAAGATTTTTTTTGGCCTCAGAGCACAAAATAGCAATCTATATGCATTAACATCTCAAAGACCTCACTGAACCCGGTGAAAAACAGATGTGGAATGTAGAAAAGGAAGAGACGCACTTTTATGGTAATGGTCACTCGTGTAAGCCCACTTACTCCACTCTTATCGTCCCTCTACATTCTGTAGCTAAGAAACCAAATTAACAGCTCATCAGTGGGTTTGGTTAATGCCACTGAGCCCATTTTAGGAATGAAAGTGCTCCTTTCATCCCCTAAAAAGTGCTCTTCCTGTGCCTCTCTTTCTTTCATTCATGATGCAATTAGGAATAATTAGGAATAATCAAGCTTTTACACATTTTCAAATGTAACCATCTACCGCATAAAGGCTTTCATGGAGAAATTGGAGGTGAATCTCTTCACTATTTTGGATATAGGATCACCCTGAGGACGGTCCACCTACACTTTATTTTATCCATATGGAAAGTTATTTGTGAGTTCAGTGTCGTCAATGCTTCAAAATATTTCAGTACAAGAGTCTGTTCCAGTTCCAGTTGCTGAAAATGTCACAGTGAGATTTTAATGGGTCGACTGCAAATAAACCAGATCACTCAAAGTTGTCAGACTGAGGTTTCCAAAGCTTACATTACAAACTTGGAAAGCGGGTGGCCCATGAGCAGAGCCACATGATATCTGTACCAGTATGTTGCATAGACTCTGCAATGTTCAACAATATTTGTAAAAGAAAAGACACAAACAACATACAAAACATGGACTCAACTAAAGAGACAGACGTGTCCTCATGATGACAAACCTGGAAATCTTTCTGCCAGTGGTCGAATCAGTGTTTCTGACAGGAGACTGCACACACAACTGATGTCTTTATCTCACGTCCTTTCACACTTCAACGTGCACAGCGTGAGCTCCTCTTTGTGAGGCCATATGTGTGCTTCTGCTTTTGACATCATATACATGTAATAATGTAGACATTGACAAAAACCCATAATTTATATTGTAGAATTTTGTCCTACGTGTTTCATTGAGATGTGTGCTCTGCTGGAGGTGAATAACGTCATTTAATTAAACTGAATTAAATAAGGCCACCACTCTGACTTTTTATAGTGCTTCCTGTATTGTAATGTATTATATTTAATGTATTGTTGTTCTTTTTCTTTTTTCTTATCTGGACCTTGAGTCTGCAATAAAGTTTGAATTGAATTGAATTGAATTTCTATTCCTCCAAGATAAAAACCTTTTATCTAAAAAAAAAATATTTTCTGAATAATAAATAAAATAAAAAAATAAATAAAATAAGATAAATTAAATTAAATTAAATTAAATATATAGAAAAATGTTTTCTAAATAATAATAAAATAAAATAAATAAAAAATAAAATAAAATGAATAAAATGAATAAAATAAAATAAAATAAAATAAAATAAAGTAAAATAAAATAAAATAAAATAAATTAATCAAAATGTGTTC